>CAHIKZ030000366.1:2395000-2440000 GCA_903632075.3 Acanthosepion pharaonis | reverse complement strand
ATATATATAGAGAGAGATAGATAGATAGATAGATAGATAGATTGATAGATAGATAGATAGAGAGAGAGAGAGAGATAAATAGATAGTCCAAATGTAGTATATTTACTTTTTGGAACAAATGCAAAACAGGAAATTATATTGATGAAAGAGGTACAGAATTCTGTTTTCTATCTAATAACCAGAAGAAAACTATCAAAGACAACAACATCAATTTCACTGTAGCTGCACATTTCAACGAACCAGACCATAGCATTAATAATGTTAGATGCATTCTCTTAGCATCTTCATTTACATATGTGAACAAGAATGTTGAAAATCCAAGTTCAAATACATTTTTAAAATAAGTTCACACATTCTAGGTATAAATAGGAATTTATTTAGGTATACTCAATTAATACAGTTTCCACAAAAAGTCATCTACAAACCCTCTACAACACTAATCATGGCAAACAACTAGCCCCAAACTACCAGATTTCATCAGTAATATAACACACAGGAAAATATATAAATTTACCCCTCAAAATGTCCATTTTATTTCTCATTGATAAAGAAGACATGTCTGAAAACTCTGATTTTTAACATCTTTTCTCATCATGCTTGAATTTTGGTCAAAAACCAACAATAAATATTCTTCTTCATATTATTTATTGTTGTTTTGTTATCTCTCAAATATCTTTCCTCTCTTTTTTCTCTCTCTCTCTCTCTCTCTCTTTTTTTGTTTCATGCTAAATGCAATAAACTGGCCGGATGACTGCATTTAACATGAAACAGACTGCCACCTCAGGTACTGAGTATGAACTGACCATGACACAATTTTGAATTATAATATATCATATTACCCCAATGTTGGTGTGGTTATATATTATGCTGGGATTAAAGATTTTTCATTTGAAAATTTGATAATTATATTTGTTAATTAAAATAAGCAAGATTTATATATATGTAAAAAAACAAAATTAAAAAATTTGACAGGGGAATATTCATATTTTAATTTATTTTTAACTTATATGATTAAAGAGATATCACTTGTTCTTATTAAAACATGAATATATATTTAATATTAATATACTAAAAACTGACTCTAATTACCATTAAAAATAATAATTAAAAATAAAAATAAAAAATAAAAAATATTGAATGACAAAATGGAAATCCTTTAGAATAACTTAATTGGGCTAAAGCAATGTCTTTTTATTGATGGAATTATTGTAAGAGTAGGGAGGGGGAGATATAAATGTGAGTGTTGGTTATAGTTATGGACTGAAGAGTAATTATTAAGATGTGGAAATTACTGAATTAAAATTTTTTAAATCTTAAAATTTGTCTGGAAACAGTCTAGTCAGTTTCCCCATTGTTTTCATCTTTATCATCTTTTTTTAAAATATTCTACAGGTTGATTGAAAAGTAACTCCTTATTTTATGTATGATAGACTCTCCCATCTAACTATAATTTTTACAAAATGGGAGAGTCCATCATATATAAAATAAGGAGTTACTTTTCAGTCACCCTGTATATTATGACAACAGCATTTCTGCCAAGAAATGTGGATTATTTTGAATTACTGATGAAGTCCTTCAAGAGAATGAGATGTACGCAGAATTTTTCCACTTTGTCATTCAATTGACTAACAATAACATTGTCCTAATACATAGAAATTGATACATCATATCATCTCATATATATATATATATATATATATATATATATGAATAAATGGCCTCTGTGGATGTTGAAAATTACAAATGTACACTTGCAGGCATCTGCAATGGAGATTGGCTAGCCACATTAACAGAGAGGCATCCTTGGAAATGAGTATCCAATCATTATATATATATATATATATATATATATATATATATACACACACATATACACATTCAATATAGGATAATGAAAAAATTTAAAAAAGTAAGATGAATAAAATTATCATAATTTATTAATAATTATTAAGTTAGTACACAGAATAGATGCACAATCTATTGTAATAAAAATCATATTGCCAGCCACTCTTCAAGATCCTTCTACATTAATGCAGATGTCTTCCAAGTCTCTAACCTTAGACATACTTTGTTTCTTACCTTCGTCAATGATCTTGCCAATGTCATCAGTTCCCAATTAGACATTTGTGCTGATGACATGACTCTTTACACCTGTCTTGATAGTAAGTCACATAGATCTGATGAAGTAAATCTGGTAAATGATCTCTGAAATGCCCTTAAATTTGTTGTTAGTTGGGGCAAGAAATGCCTTCGAAACTTTAATGCCTCCAAAATGAAACTGCTATCTTTTAGTCATTTTAGAGAATAATTTTTGTCTTCCAGCAGTATGGCTGATGCTAACCAACTATCAATTTATTGCACCTCCTCGGTATCACATTTTCCACTAAAACAAAGTGGAATGATTATATTGAGTCAATTGCTATATAATTTGCTAGACAATTGCTATGTCCTTTTTCAACAAATTCTATAAATTTTAAGCCATAATTGTCAGTTTCACAATGGACTTGACCAACAGCTGGTGACATTTGATAATTGAGCTTGTCATGAAACTGATATTTATGTGTTCAAGTTTATAAAGACTGAGATTTTTTTGTTTTAAAGGTTTTTTTTAAATAACATTTATTTGTTTATAAATGAATATCACATTTGATTAATATAAATTTCAATAAATATCAATCATTTCTATACAGGGCGTTGTCATGGCTCTGTTATTCATACTGAGCATTGTTAAAAAACATGCTAATATATTATCACAGTTTCATTATATATATATATATATAATATATATATATATATACATTATCACAAAAACACATATACAGTCTCTCTGAAGTTATTATGTAAATCACATCAACCTTAATTTGTTTTGAAAATTTTTTATCTAATTTTAAACAACTTTAAAAGCGCCATGTTGAAAATTGAACCTGCTGAAGTACAAAAAGGAAAATAGATGAAGAAAAAAAAATGAATGGATGACAGATGAGATTCTTGAAATGATGAAAAGGAGACAAGAAACAGCGCCAAGACATGAAACAGAATATAGAACACGACACAAAGAAATACAGAACAAATGCAGACAGGCAAAAGAGGAATGACGCAATGAAATGTGCAGAAATAAAAAGAATGAGCATCACAGATAAAGCAGATATGCAAAAGAAATGTTAAGAGAACTAATAAGACAAAAGACATGCATAAAATCCAAAGATGCAATGATGATACTAGAGAAAGAAAAATTCCTCAGTGATAGAATGAGAACTCTTTCATGACAAAAGAGAACAACTGGTAATACACAGAAATATCTACGGACTGGAAATATTAAAAACTGAAGTGGAAGCTGCACTGGCCAAATTGAACAGAAACAAAGTAGCAGGGCCAGACGGAATTGTTATAGAGAAGCTGGAAGCCTTAGATGATTTTGGCATAAACAAGATTACAGAAATATTAAATGAAATTGACAACAGTGGCAATATACCAGAAAACCTAAGTATATCTATTTTCATAGCAGTGCCTAAGAAACCAGCTGCAAATGAATGTGATCTCCATCTGACAATCAGTCTAATAAGCTATGTAACAAAACTCATCCGAATTCTGATGAATAGAGCATGTAGCAGAATCATAAAGAAGATAGGACAAGAACAGTGCGGGTTCGTCAAAGATACTGGAACAAGGAATGTGATATTTATGCTTAGAATGTTACCAAAAAGAGCAATACAAATGCAGAAGGATGTGTAACTATGTAGATTATGCAAAGGTTTTCAATAAAGTATGCCACAAAGATATGTTGGAACTGCTCAGCAACTTTGACATATTTGGGAAGGATATTAGAATAATCAAGAATCAATGCTAGCAGCAAACCATCTGCATACAGATAAAAAACGAGTTCAGCAGATATACATATATATATAAATAGGTGTGAGGCAAGGATGTGTCCTCTCATTTGAATTATTCAACTTATACAGTGAGGCAATTGTGAGAGAATTAGATGACCTATCAGGATTCTCTTTTGGCAGCCACAATCTTAACAACATAAGATATGCAGATGACACAGTTTTGATAGCAGACATGGAAAAGAAAACTACAAAAGTTCCTCCAGAAGATAGCAAAGGAAAGTGAGAAGAAAGGGTTAACTATTAACTGCAAGAACACAGAAAGCGTGACAGTGAAAAACCAAAGACGCATTGGGGTAGCCAAAGAGGCGTTCTGAAAGCTGAGTAGAGTATTAGGAGACAGAAAAACTTTGTTAGAAACAACAAAAAGAGTACTGAACTGTTATATGATATATCTCTTCCTATTTGGCAGTGAATGCTGGCTCATCTCCTCAAAGATGAAAAAGAGACTTGAAGCAACAGAAGGATGCTGAAGACACCATGGACCAAACATCAGCAATGACAAGATTTTAGAGAAATAGAAACAAAAAGGATACTTATACTTAACATCAGGAAGAGACAGTTGAAATTGCTGGAGCAAATTAAGAGGAAAGAGTGCTTGGAAAATCTATTACTCACAGGACAGATTGAGGGCAAGAGGGACAGAGGAAAATAGTGCATAACATACTTGATGAGCGGAACAATGTTCAGTGAAAATAATGAGATGGTGGAAGAGGATTTAGAAGAATTAATGAAAAGACAAAATTTATTAAGAGCTACAAGAGACAGGAAATTATGGAGATCCATAAATGTCTATATCAAGTGATGTGCAGAGATATGGTGATGTTTGGTGATGAACTCCTTCATTGTATGCACCTAAACCTCAAGTAGTGGGAGCAGACCTACAGGACCTAGTACTGAGAAATGTAAGAAAGGAAGACATTTTAAATATGTAAAAACAGATGAAACATAAAATAAACACATTATTCAAATTAAATATAAATTAAATTTTTATTTCACTCTTTGATTGGATGTCCTCTGCCCCCTCCTTTCTGCACCCTACTGAGGGGACATGGCACATAAAGAACAAGAAGAAGTAAAAAATGTAACAAAATGTATTGCTGGTTGTTATTGAAAAGGTTCATAATAAGATGTAGGTGCCTCAAAGACATATTGTATGTGTTGTTTAATTAATGATTTACCTGTTATTGAAGTAAAAAGTTATTTTCTGGTTTTGCATAATAACTTCAGACTACAGTTTTTATAATAATTCTTTGTTTAAAATTTGCCAAAAATTTTTCAATGCAAATTCGTGTTATTAAGATTTACATGAATTGCACAATAACTTTAGATGGACAGTATAGTGCTTTAATTACTGTTTTACACACACATACACACACACACACATATATATATATATATATATATATATATATATAGCGTATTGGGGAAGCAGATCATTATTCAAACATATATTGTTAAATATAACAGACAATGAATGTCTATTATGTTTGATCATGAACTGTTGTTATATTTAACAATTGGGTTTTGATCCTGGCTTGAAGCAATTGGATGACTAGCTGCACTGATAGAGTGAAACAGGCTTGTATGTGGATGACATTATTATACGTTCAAAAAATTTCGGTTGAGCACTATTAAGAGATAGGGTAATTCTAAACAGCATCTGTTTCCGCAAACACCATGCTCTTCATTGAAAATGAATTGAGCACTATGGCTGTCTGGCATTTGTTTACATTCATAAAAAGTAATATGCTACATTTCCCTTTCCCTCTGCCTTGTGGTGATAGCTCAGGGGTAGAAACTTTGACTAATGCCAAATCTGTCAGGTTTCAATCCTGACTTGAAGCAATCAGATGTCTAGCTACACTGATGAGCTGTGATACAGCAAAACAGGCCTGTATGTGGATGACATTATATATATATATATATATATATATAATGCTTTAATTGCTAGATCATTCTGGGTAAATTTGCATCTAGGTTCTTACAATGTTTCACCTATCCTGGCAGATTTTCAATTATCACAATGTGAGATACTTGATAAAAAAGTGATAGAAGTGTTATAGTAAGCATTTGGGGATGTGAGAAAGGAATAACAGGGATTAGATTTGAACAATGTTGATTGTTGGCATGTTGTACAGGTATGTTGAAGGTATGTTTTAGTGGCATGTCATCAGGATGGCAGTCGGGTGTAAGGATAGCACTAGGTGATCTAATTCTTGTGCAGGCTTTGTGTAAGGTTTCAGGGTATGGTTGGTGCCTGTTTTGATTGATCGAGGTCATGGTGGAGGGTAGTATATTGTATAGATATGTCAAAGCTAGGTGAAATCTCAGTTTTAGTGGGAAATCACTCAGGATAGCGATCTGGTGTAAGTATAGCACTGGGAGTTGACCTGTTTCTTGTGCTGGCCTGGCTGAAGTCACAGGATATAGTCGGTGCATGTTTGGTTAATTGAGGACATTGTAGTAGGTTGTTTCATTGGTTGGTAGATCTTTTGTGTTGAACTAGGCTGATGTCGGATTGGCATCAAGTTGGTTGATTGAGTGGGGTGCATGCCTGCAGAGTCAGAGTAGCTTCCTTGCAGAGTTGGAATCACTTGTTTTGCAGAGTCATTGTTTGTGGAGTCTGAGTCGCCTGGTTGCCTGCAGTGGTAGCTTGGTTGTGGAGTCAGAGTTGCTGCGTGTAGAATCAGAGGTGCTTGGTTGCAGGGTCGGAGTCACTTGTTGTGGGGGTTGGCTTGTTTGTAAAGTTGGATTTGTTGGTGGTGAAGAATGTTTATAGCTTGGTGTTGACATTGAGATGTTATCAAGTCTGTATTTGTTGAGGTAACAGTGTGTCAAATTTGAGATTTTATCATCTCAGTATTTGCTGAGGTGAAAGCATTGTTGGCGATGGAGGCTGGGTGGTGTCAAAGCTGGATAGTCAGTTGTTTGTGGTTAGTGTTTGCCGAGGTGATGAAATTGAAGTGGTTAGTCCAGCATGGGAGTGGTAACAGTTGTTGAGAGGTGTGGTCATGTTGAGAGGAGGTGGTAATGGTTATGGAATTGGCAGTGGCAGTAGCAGCAGCATCCTGTGTGACGGCCAGCTGCATGCCAAGCCGCAATTGCTGGTGTTGTTCTCACAGACCTCCTTTTAAGTTGGTTTGGTAGTCCCCACATGCATCTCTCTCTGACAGGAATGTTCACAATTGACCACTGTCATAGCTCACTTCATAGACTGGATGTGATGTGTGGAGCCCAATGGGCAAAAAATGACTTTTGTTATTTTGTTCTCTGCATTTGTGGTGTTCACATCCCGGTTTAACGTGTAGAATGAATCAGAAAGAGATCTAATTGCAATGCAGTATAACAAAAGCATGAACAAAAAGAAAAAAAGAAGCTAAATAATATTGGCCAGACTAAATTAAATTAAAAGTTAAAAATGTCAGCATTCACTATCCTTCATGAACATGCGTAGTCACATCAACGTAGCCTGATAAAGTCCTAAAGGATGAAAAACGTGTCACTCAAAAAATTATAATACACAGGTATACCTCATGTTACGTCGTTTCGAGTTAAGTCGTTCTCGATTATACGTCGTTTGTCAAAAAATATATATATATATATATATATGGAAAAATAAAAATAAAGTTTAAGTTATTTTAATTTTATTCGACTTTACGTCTGTCCGCCACAAATATTGAAGTCGTACGTAATATCACTAGAAAAGCGTTAAAGAACATAAAATCATATTACTGTACAATAAATTATGAATAAGAATTGAAATACGCTCATTTTAATTAATCATCATAAATCCTAGAGAACGAAATATGAAAACAACGTCTGTTGATGTTGACGATCCACAGCCATCTATGTCCGCGATTTAAATAAACAAATTGAATGTAAATGTAAATTATTAGTAAATTTAACATAAATTAGTTTATTTTCTACTATCGCAAAATAATTTGATAACTGTATTTGTTATTTAACCTTACAAAATCATCTTGTTTTATAATGTCTTGTTAATGTAAAAAAAAGAGTCAGTAAAAGACTGTAAAGATCACCGAATATTGTACTGTAAAGATTGTCGAATAATAATTGTTCTAAATTTTTACAAATATGTACGTACATGTATTCGTAAATTTAGATTACTTTTCTGTATTAAAAACTAAAATTATTTTTTTTGTAAGCTTAAAATAGATTCTTACTGACTATATATTGTTAAAAATGCATTTATAAATAAAATACAGAACTGGAAATGGTTATATGTGGTTTAGCTTTGTGACAAGTAAATTCGAGGGCAATTATTTAAATTCGACTTAAGCCTCCTCTCCTCTCGACGTAAGGTGAGGTATACCTGTGATTTGTCATTGATTTTCCTGACATAGCTCTGACAGATAAAAAAAATGTATATATCATTTACCCAAATTATACACTGGCATATAAATGTTTGGCACCAACTATATAAAATTAATATAAACCTTTATTGTTTTCCTGTATAATTTCAGTGTGTCTGTGAACCCAGAGGAATGGAAAATAAGTTCTTGCGTTTTTGTATATGCCATGTAACACTGGAGACGATAAAGTCATGATGATATACACATTTCTAATTAGGATTTGTTTAGATTTATTAACTTAACATGAGTCCGTGTTAAGTGCTCTGGGAGAATTAAATAAAATCGATAAATAAAAGAATATTAATGAATAAAAGAAATACATTTTCCTATGATACTAAGAGTATTGGAAATACGATTACTCTACTTGACTTTGTGAAACGCCGTTAAGTTGAAGTCTATAAAAAGGCAAATATTTCCTCACTCACTCTCTTTCTCCTCCTTGTTCCAAGATGTAGCAATATATGGGAGACGGACGATCCCACTGGGACATATTAGTTTTCCTGGTTCACTGATGACTGACTCAGTTTTTCCACTTTCCAGTGCATGGATTTGGTTGCTTCAATTCAGCACAAGGCTGACGAGGTTAACCATTATAACCATGCTTATACTTACTTACTCTAACTCCTGAACCAAAAAGAAAATGGATATACCTAAGAGGCATCCAGAACTTTTTTTCACTACAGTTTATAAAAAAGGAAGATTGAATGATCCGTGCTAGAAACCTAACATTTTGTATGCTTCTTCTTTAATTGTCAATACAACTAAAATACACACAACCATCAAATTCCAACTGACTACTTTTTAAATTTCATTGCGCCTTGGAAAGTCATTGCATTTGAGCATTAGCTTACTTTTGTACAGGGTAGCATCTTTATCTGCTGCTATATGAAATTTGAGGCCCTTCTCAAAAAAAAAAAAAAAAAATTGAGTAAAAAATTCAAAATAATTATACATGATTATTATTTATTAACGATTATAAAAATTATCATTTATTAATAATTATAAAATTAAATTAGTTACAAAATGTTGAATTTTAACTAATTAATTGATTTATTCCATTTGCTGCATAGAAAATAATTGCTGCCTTTAACAATTAGCAAATATTCAGTACAAATATTTAAACAAAACTAAATTTAAGAATAATCCCTTTTTTATTTAAATCATTCTTTTCCACGATTTTTCTCTAGCAAAATCATCAATAATTTCATCAAAAGGAGAGCAGTTTAGGGTGTTACTTTTTATACACAGAAGACTTAAGTGCAGCCAGTTTATCTTGTGACATGTTTGTTCAAATTTCATTTATATATTCTTTTTAACTGTAAAAAAAGATCTTTCTCATGAGCAATTTGTAACCATCAGACATAGGAATAATTGTAAAACGCCTTCTGCATTTGGGAAAAGCTTAATGAATTTTGTCTTTGTAGATTATTTGATATGTGGCTGACATGTTCATCATTTGGATAATTTTACTTCACACAAACATGAAAATGTTTCAATTCACCTAAAAGGTTCCTGTTGACACCGTCAGGATATTCTTGAATAATTGCTATTACTGCATCTCACATAGTTGTCTTTCTGAAGAATGGAAATCTGCCAGAAATGGAAATTTCTCTGCAACAGAATTATATAATGCTGCTTTTTTATTCAAGTTCATGCAAAACGCATCCACAATAGGAATAAAAGATTTGACTCTTAATTTATTTCTTGGAGATAAGTTCTTCACTTGCATTCAAATCAATTTGTTTCGTTTTGAAAGAAAGTCTTTCAAACTCAATGTACCATAGAGTTATCAAAGTATTTTAAAATTGTCATTATTTCCACAATGATAAAGTGTCGAACAATCACGTGGTCAAGATAAACACTCAGTTGTGGAGCAAGCTGAGTGAAGAATGATTCAAATTGAGGAAGAGAGTTATTTATGGTGCAATGGAGCATCTCATTATGCTAAAGTGGGATAGTCCATTGCTTGGGCTTTGATTGGCTGCTGGTACCTGAGTGGAAGTATTTCTATATAAATACCAGCTTAATTTCAGTTAGTTTGCAGGGTTTGTATTAAGTTACAACCTGCTTTATTTTTGTCTGCCAGCTGGACGCTAGCTGGAACTCTTACGCCGGTAAGTGTCGTTTATTGTATTGTTATTCTACATCTCCTTCCCCCCCATCGCGTGTTGGTAGTGGCCTTTGGGGAGGGATTTGTTCCTTTAAACCTGGCTGGTTGTGTGGAAGTAGTCTGGACAATGCCCGAGGGGTTTTTGTCCGTGTTATTGTAGACGGCTGAGCAGTGTTTGATGGTATTCCAGCGTCGAATGTTTGTGGCAATGGTGTAGGGATCTCGGGTAAGGCACTAGGTCTTGGAACTGGAATTGTTGGTGTATCCAGTTTCCTGAGAAATCGGCGATTTCGTAAGGTAATTCTACCTGATCCGTCAACTCTGATACGGTATTGGTGGTTGGGGAGGATTTCAATGACCTGACCTGTTGTGTCCCATCGACGGGTTGTTGGTCTTTGTAGTGCCACTATTTGTCCTTTTTGAAGGGGGTTTAAAGTGTGTGCTGTTCTGTTGTATCTCTCTATGAGACGAGCATTCCGCCGGGACAGACTTATCTCACGATTTTGGGCTGCGGTTATCCACTTCGCGTGTGGCTTATAGAGTGTGGGGTGGGATGGTATGTAGTCACGTAGTCGGCGGTGGAGTAGTAGTTGAGCAGGGATAGCCCAATGTTTTGAATAGGCGTATTCCTGTATTGGAGGATGGCTCTTGCTGCACGGTTATTATCCAACGATCCTTGGGCTCCTGTGTTGCCATTTATGATTCTTTTTTGGCTGTTTTGACAGCGAGCTCTGCTCGACCATTGGATTGTGGGTAACCAGCAGATGATAACCTTTGTTTAACAGCCCAGTCTTGCAAAAAATTGCTTGAATGGAAGAGATGTGAAGGGTGGCCCACCATCACTGCTGAGTTCCTCAGGAGCGCCGTAGGTTTGAAATATGTCTCGGCAAATCGAAATAATCCTTGAGGCATTAGCTTCTCCGTGGCTCAAGTGGTATAGATTCAGCCAGCCCGTTAACCTGTCAGCGCATGCTAAGTAACCATGGTTGCCAACATGGAAGATGTCCATGACGATTTGCTGAAATGGCCAATCAGGAGATGGTGTCAAATTGATTGGCTCTTTTTTGGTTGACTCAGGGCAATTTTTGAGCAGAACGTACAACCTGCTCTAATGTTACGAATTGAAGCATTCATCCCGGGCAATAAACAGATTCATTGGCACGTGCCTTCATGCCAACTTCGCCTTGATGTGCAGAATGTAGGCTATGTAATATTTTTGCGCGTTGTGAGGTGGGGATAACAATTCTTTGATCTAAGAGCACTAACCCGTCGTCAACACTTAGGCGGTGCCTCACTTCCCAATATTCGCGGATTTCAGGTGCAGTGAGGATGCGCGTTCTTTGGAATCCGTTTTGTATTACTTCAATTAATTTTTTGTATTGCGGGTCGCTGCGTCCCGCCGTACGGATAACGTCTGGTGAGATGAGCTCCAGGTTGTCATTTGCACCGAATGTTGCTAATAAGGTTGTTGATTTGACCCAGTCATCCATGTTGTCAGACTCTATGATGTCTGATTGAGAGGGTTCAGCAGTGAATACATTTAGGAGTGCCTGTGAGATGTCTGCTGGGTTACGAGAGACAGCATCGGAGGCTCTGTGCCATTTCCCAGGGCAATGCTGAATGGTGAATCTGTACCTGAGGGTTTTCTCCTTTAACCTGAATAATCGGGGTTTTGGATTTTACTAAGGTCTCTATCTCCGAATAATCCTTTTAGTGGTTCATGATCTGCAGTAACCACTATGAGATTCAGGCAACCCATTACAAAAAATCCGACATTTTCCAATGCCCATGCAATTGCTGCTGCTTCGCCTTCAATAGGTGCATATCTGCGTTCAGCATCAATGCAGAATCTGCTACCAGCAAATATCAGGCGCCAACCTTCAGGGAAGCAAACTGGGGCTTTGTCAGTGGTGCATGAGCAATACTTCTGCAGAAGTAGGAAGCCCATTCCGTCTTTGCTCCAATCTGGGGCAAGGCAGGTTATTCTTTCTTTTGAAATGTTGCGATGCCTTTTCGGACTAAGTCAACTATGACCTTCTTTGACTGCTGGAATGCATCCTCAAGGCTTTTATTCCATGTAAAGTGTGAGTCTCGTTTTACGAGATCACGAAATGGAAGCATGACTGGGCTTAGTGAGTATGCCCAAGCGACTTGGTTGACCAGCCCAAACCATGATCTAGCATCGGTGAGTGTTTTTGGTATTGGGAAGCTCAATATTGCCTCCAGCATGGATTTAGAAGGGGTTACACCAGAAGATGTTATTTGGAGGCCCCCAAACTGCACCGTGTCTTGACAAAATTGGAATTTTTCTCTATTTATTACGATGCCGTTTTTTGCACAATGGAGGAGAAAATCGAAGGTGTGAAAAAGGCTCCTTCGATGTCAGAGTCATAGAGTAGGGTGTCATCCACGATTTTTACTTTACGGGGATGTCTTTTATTACTTCATCATACCTTCGGGTGTAGGCATCGCCAGATGCTAGGTAACCTTGTGGCATTCTCAGGTACATGAACCTTCCCCATTCTGTGATGAAGGTGGTGAGTGGCTGGGACTCTTTATCTAAGGGGATGGAATGATATCCATCAACAGCATCCAACACTGTTTTCTTTTGTTTAGGTGGCACTTGTAGTGCTAGCTGGAATGGTGACCCTGTATGGTGTGTTTCCCGTTTGCACTGTGAATTCAAGTGTTGGTAGTCTATGGTTCTTCGTGGTTTGCCATTTTTTTTGCGGTAATTACCATAGTGCTACACCAATCAGTGGGCATGCCAACGGGTACTGGGGTTATGATACCCCTTTTCACATCTTCCCAAAGGGCCTGTTTTACGGCTCTTTGAAGTGAAAAAAACACAGGAATTGGGTTATGTCTGGCTTTGGGGACTGCTCCTTCTTTGAGGTGTATATGTGCAGTGGGGCCAGACATCGGTGGGAATTCACCATTGTTCTTGAACGCCGTTTCGGCAAATTGATTCAATAGCCAATTCTTGAGCCTATCAATGTTTTGTTCTGTTGGGAGAAAAGGGAGTTTTTGGGGCGTGTTGGAAGTTGTCCCTCGACTTTGCATTGTTTAGGGCTCACGTCCGATTTTTTTTTATGTGTGCTTGTCGAGGGAATGTGTTGCATTGTTGTTTGGGGTAATATTGTAGTTGTTGGCTTCAGGGAAGTCTTTGGACAGTATCCCTACATCAATGCAGGCTGCTTTTGCTGAAGTATAGCCGCTGAATCTTTTTGCATATGTATAGGGCTTGTTTAGTTGTTCTTCCTTGGACGATGAATTCCACGGGGAGCCAACCTTGACATACAAGCGTAAAGCCTCCCACAGCTCGGACGACTTTTCTTGATGGAATGAGGTTGTTGATAGTGAGCCCCATATTCAGAAGGTGCTTAAGTCCCCGAGACATATGGTGGCCCCACTGTCAGGAAAGATTGTCATCCTAGTGCTGTGATTTCTGGGGATATTCTTAATTTGTCTGGGATCCGGTTTTGGCGAAAATGGAACAACATATGCATCAATTTCCCTTATCTGGCCTGTGTCTTTAGATGTATACGTGCCTGTCGTTTGATTGAATGTGATGTGGGCGATAAGTGTGTCCATGGCGGCTTCATTAGCCTCTAGGCTTTTTCCTGACCGCTTGAGCTGGTTTCTTAGCCCGGCATACCCTCGATAGGTGATTGGGCTTCCCACAATTACTACATGTTTGTCCCCATGCTGGGCATTTTAGCCGGCGTGATTCAGTTCCTGAGGTGCCATGCTGGTGGCTGCCACAACCTAAGCAAGCCTGGTGGTTTGATTTAACATTGCAGTTGCAATAGGTGCTGGTACGGATCGCCTCGTTGGCTTGTGGTGTACCTTTCTGTCTGCGGTATGTTGATAGCCGAGCAGCAGCTGTATCTGAAGCACTGGCCATTGAGGTTTGGTCCCGCAATGCTGATTCAAATGCCTCAGCATGACGGATATTTTGTTCAAGGGATTTAAGTGCCCCAGCTTTGGCCAGTAGGTCAGCCTGGAGTGTGTCATTTGCTATTCCACGGATGATCTGGTCCTTGATGTATATATCAGACAGGTCATGTTCACACGAGGGGCAGGTAAAGTTACAATCAACGGCTACGGCTCTGAGGCGGACAAGGTAACTTTGTATTGGCTCATCAGCATCCTGAGACATGGAGGCAAAAGCAAGGCGATGGACAATAGGACTTGACCTCTGGGTGACCAACACTTCTACCATGTCAAGTAGATTATCTGGATCAGTGGTAAAGAAGTCAGGGGTGTGTGTTGATTATGGCGTTTTGCACAGCCTCATCAGCACAATTGTATAGGTGAATATTAGCTTGGGAGTTTGGCATATTTGTCATCTTGGTAAAGATATCCCAGTCAATTCGGAACTTCCTGAATTGCTGTGGTGTCATCTCGAGATTGAGATGAGGAGGCTTGGCTGCTAGTGCCTGAATGCGGGTTGTCTGGGTGGTGGATTCTTAGCCTGCTTAATGATACACAGGGGCTTCTCCCATTAATGTGACTCCCAGCTCCTTAAGCATAGATCGATCCAGCATTTGAAGGCTCTCGACTGTCAGCTTCTCGTCCGCAAACCTTGTTGCATGAGTTTTGGCCGAGTCGGTGGATATGCCTGCTTCAATGAAGAAGAGTTCCCAATTTTCAGGTGTCATAAATCCTGTTCGCAGCGCCATGTCGAACAATCACGTGGTCAAGATAAACACTCAGTTGTGGAGCAAGCTGAGTGAAGAATGATTCAAATTGAGGAAGAGAGTTATTTATGGTGCAATGGAGCATCTCATTATGCTAAAGTGGGATAGTCCATTGCTTGGGCTTTGATTGGCTGCTGGTACCTGAGTGGAAGTATTTCTATATAAATACCAGCTTAATTTCAGTTAGTTTGCAGGGTTTGTATTAAGTTACAACCTGCTTTTATTTTTGTCTGCCAGCTGGACGCTAGCTGGAACTCTTACGTCGGTAAGTGTCGTTTATTGTATTGTTATTCTACAGATAAAATAATATATATATATATATATATATATATATATATATATATATATATATATATATGTGTGTGTGTGTGTGTGTGTGTGTGTGTGTGTGTGTGTGTGTGTGTGAAAATATATAAAAATAGAAAAAAGAACTCGTTAGGTAAATAATCCAAAGTTCTTTAGTATTTGTGTTATTATTTTTAAAAAATAGTGCTTGATACAAAAGTAGAGCATAAATATAATTATTTATTTAAAAATATGATTCCAACACGCTACATAAGAGGTCTCATGTTTCAAAACAAGAACGAAAAACTTCAATATAATTATTTGAATTAAATTGAATTAAAGTAAGCTCTGTTTCATCTTCAAGCGAAATGTTTTTGGGAATAACTTATTTCTGAAATTTACGTGTTTTAATAGCATATTCATTATTGAAATCAAAATTTCCATGGTAACAGCCAGAGCGATTGTTTAAATAGGAAGGGGTGTTGAGTGTTAATAATTTGTATCATTATAGAGTTACATTCATAGATGTCAAGTCGGGGTAAGGTAGGGGTGTCTAAATTTAAAACGGAAGATGTTTTCGTCTAGTCTGGTTTACGTGTCTATGGAGATTTATTTATTTTATTTCTTTCTGAAAGAGTTTTGTGTATATAAAAAAAAACTGCTGTAACATTTGTTTTTTGATGACTTCATAAAGGGTTATCTTTTTTTGTAGGGTATTTAAACTATTTATTAGGGCTATGAATTATAAAAATTATTTTATTGTATGTTTGTTGTTTTTATGCTAATTATTCAATGCAAAAATTTGATGATGTCGGCAAAAAACTGTTAACTCATGTCTATTGTTTAATAGATTTTTATTATTTAGAAACTTAATAATATGCAGTTTCTCATGCAGGCACAAAGGGCATGGGTCATCCCAAGTTTTACAAGTTCTAGTTTTGTTTATAATTTTCCATTTTACTTTAGGTGTCCTATTCATTTCCTTCAAATGCCAAAAATATTTAGATAGAGATGTCTGATTTCTTTTATTCATATTGTTGAAAGAGCACTTATGCTGCCTCCATCTGGCTTTAAATTCATTCTTCGTAGACCCAATGTATATCATATTAGTATTAGGACTCTCAATGGATGAGATAGTACATTGGTATACCACAGATTTGACGCAGCATTTATTTTGCAATGGGCAGTCTTCTGGGTTTCTACAATCACATAATTTTTCACTGTTTTTGTCTAATTTAAGTGTAGGGTTTTTATTAATACTATTCAGGTATGGGGGTTTGTTCAGGATTTTATTATTGTTTTTTTATTATACTTTCTAGATTTTCAGTGCAGCTGTAACTCAATTTTAGGGTGTTCTTATTAAATATTTTACTAAGTCTACTATTGGTAGGGAAAAATAGAAAATAGAATCAGCATAAACTCCGCTAACAAAGAAATATTCCAACAACACAGTAGCTTTTATAACGCTGTCCTAAAAAATAGATGATACAAGATTAATTATAGAAACAACTGTACTAACCAGGGGAAAAAAAAAACAGGAAAACAAAAATCATTTGGTATACCCCTCCGTTCAACCAAATGGTTAGTATTAAGCTAGGACAGAAATTCCTAGCTTTAATTGAGAAACACTTCCCTACCAATAGTAGACTTAGTAAAATATGAAACATGAGACCTCTTATGTAGTGTGTTGGAATCATATTTTAAATAAATAAATATATATATATATATATATATATATATATATATATATATATTCTTTATTATAGGACATTCGAACATATATAGTACTGCTACATCAATACATTAATGTTTCAATGCACATCATAGCATCTCAACAAGTGGTGGTAAATGATGGTTATAACAATTTTTAATATTACTTATAAAACATCTCTTTTGCGTGAAAAAAATGTAATAAATAAAGACATAAGATATAATCTCCTCAAAAAGAAAACAGAAGAGAGACTTGTGTTTGTCTTTCTTCCTTTTTTTATTCTCTTTTTTGAATTAATGTTATGAACATTTGAATTTGATTTGTTCTCATTGCATTTGTATGTATATATATATATATATATATATATAATTTTTGATGATTTAGTGCTAGAGAATAATGAGTAATGACATTAGTATTGTCCTCATTTTTGTTGCCATATTTATCACAACATTTCAGACGTTGAACGGTCTGGCCTTCTTCAGGTGGTTAGAATGTCAAATTGAAGCCTTTATTTCACTCACTGGGGTAGACTGTTTTAGTTCCACGTGCCATGTCTAATGGATGTCAGTTATCAGTTATCTCCTGTTAATTCGCATCATTAAGCATCCACTTAAGAGTCGTAAAAAGTAATTCCAAGCCATTGGAGTTCCAAATGTGTCCATAATATTACAAAGTCATATATAGAAGCCTTTAGGAATCCATATATCTCATTAAGCATCTAAACTGGGCCAAGCAATATATAAAACTGCATTTCCAAAAAGTGATATTCATAGACAAGTATAAGGCAGCATTGGATGGTTCCAACAGTTCTTCAAATCGGCATTACTTGAAAGAGCAACCTAAGTTGGTTTTCTTGTGGTGTTAACAAGTAGATGGAAAGGTTATGTTTTGGTGGGGGATCATTGGTAAGGAGTTGATTGTCCTCTGAAATGTAATGGTAATAGTAATGCTATATTAACTGTTTCTTAATAAAGAAATATTTGGCATTCATTGCCTGAGCAGCAAGTACTACTTTTGGTTGAAATGTCTAAAATCTTTCTCTTAACACTAGGATGGCCGAGGTGTCATTTTTGACACCTTCAAATTTTCAACAAATTACTATGGAATAACTAGTTTTGGTTCGATGCTGAAGCTTATGGACAATTATTGAATTTTAGCAAAGATGCTTAACAGACTTAATTCTTTAAAAAAATATTTAGTGGAATATCTGATATTTTAGGTTTTTGACACCTAGGCTATTTATAGGGTAAATGCATTGAAACATTTCTCACAAGCAATAGTACTTGTGTTTATGTCCCCTATCTCTCTACTTATCTATCTATCTCTACACACACACACATAATTTATATATATATATATATATATATATATATATATATATATATATATATATATATATATATATATATATATATATATATATATAATCACTTCTTTCAGTATGAGGTATACTAATATTTGTGAATTTCTTTTCAGACTTGAATATTGAATATATTAGAGATGGCTGCTTCATGACATAATGTAAATAAAGATGTCAAAGCCATCCTAGTGTTAAAAAAATTCTTTGAAAAAGGATTTTCCAGGAAAATAGGTTTCTCAAGTCCAGTAGCATTTATCACCCTTTCTAGTACTGATGAGGGTTTCCTTCCTAACCTTTTATTGGGATGTCATGTGGAAAATCAAAATCTTTATCGTGTCATGATTTTCTCTCTGACTTACATGTGCTATTTGTTTTAGTTGCTGCTCAAGTTATGTTGTTTCTGTAATTTCACACAGTGCTTTGTTTGTGATTCTGTAGCACTAGTCCACAAGGTTCAAAGAACTGTGATCTTCATCAAGATCCATAGTCTTCACTCACTCAAAGCCATTTTTAACCATTGATGTGGATGATAGAATTAAAATGATCTTGTCTATCTGCACCAAATTCTACAAGACCAACTTTCAGATGGAGTTTAAGAGTTGAAGAAGAAAACAGTAACATTCAAATGAGGACTAAAAATTGAAAAGTCACAAAATTTTAGTGAAATATAAATCTTTTGTGCATGTGAAGCATCCAGAAATCTTGCAACATGAAATGGTATTGAATTTATGCTTTATATAGAAACAATCATTTTTTAAATGATTCCACACCAACAAACAGATTATGTATAACAAACAGACAAAATAAACTTTTCCCAGTTACTTGGTTCTAGGTAAACCATCTGAGCCACCTAGATCTTTTGATGTTCTGATGTGACACCAAGTACAAAGCTGATATCTCTTAGGGTGACCCCATTACATATTGAGGTCATTACAGATCAAACCCTTCTCAAATTAAACATTCCTAATTGGCAGTGAATTTGATTTATAGAATGATATGTATTTACTAAGGATAAATATACATTTGCTGCTCACCGTTCAATGCAATTCTGAGTTTCATTCACATCAAACATCAGGCAAAAATTAAAAACTAATCTTTTAATATGTCAATATTTATAACGTACTGTTAGGATAATGAACTAGTCCATTTATTTAAGAGAAAAAATTAGATTGATAAATTATGAATTGATTACAAAAAAATGTATTAATTATAAAAATGAATTGATTTAGAAAATATGTATTTATATATATATATTCGTAATATTCATTCTTCAGATACTCTGAGGGCATCCTTGATGTTTTCCAGTATCTCTTAGGATGAACCCATTACATATTGTGGTCACCAGATATCAATTCCTCTTAGATAGAATGTTCCTGGTTAGTCCTCAAGGTTGTGTTGAGAGAGCAGATTTGATTTAAATAGGTAAATCAAAATCTGCTGAAAACAAAAATAAAACCCCACTAAAAAAAATATTAGTAATGAGAAATTTTTGTTTAATGTTTAACCTGAAGACAGTCATACCATTGAAATATTGTTAAAAATTATCAAATACTGTATCTTTTCTTTTCTGGAAATTGCATGCTTCTGGGAATGGTGTAATAATAGTAAAAATAATAACAATACAAATAAAACTAATAATAATGACAATATTTTATCTCACAAATACAGATAAACTGTCAGATCAGGACAGATTCAATTATTAATTAACAATAAAAAAATATTAATCTATAGCATTATTTTCTTTAGAAATGTGCAGCAAATAAATAGAGAAATGAATTCTTAACATTGAATGGTGATTGATTTTACTATAAAAATATATTGCAGATATTTTTCAATAAAAATTCATGGCAATGTCACACAATAAAACTGCTTTGCAAAAGACAGATGATCAAAATAGACTGCAAATACAAACGCATTGATGGTGAATTACAAGAGAAAACTATTGAAAATTATTTGCTTTAGAAATTTATTGAACTCAACTGATTAAAAAAAATGCAACACATTTCTTCGAGGCCAACCTATTATTTTAATGACTGAATCTTTGTTGTTGGTTTTATTTTCAGCAACCCATTATTTTAACTTTGTATTTTGCTGACATTTTTTCTCCATTCTCTTGCATCTTGACAAATAAAATATTAATCTAATTTGTCAGAAATCAAAGATGGAAGCCAGCAAATACCAATTCCTTTGATAGTTATATCATTATCTTCAGCCTCTAGTAACCATGACCACCTTCTTTGAGAGTAACACAATACTGTATATATACAGAACTACAGTTTATGCAAGTTTATTGAATAGGAAAAAATTTAAGGTAGGAAGCATGAATTTCTATAATGCCTTTTTGTGTTCTTTCCAACAAGCATGTTACAATCATTGAGCCAAGCATCAGAAGATTTTGGTAAGTTCCAAGATCAAAGATGTATCAGTTTCTATTTTTAAGTCGCAGTTGATGAGAAATGCTTCCCACCCCATTCATGGGAACACCATGTTTTTTTTTTAAATGATATTCTTTTTCTTGTCAGTTTATCATTATAGGAAACTGATTTGTAATGAAATGACAGATATATGCTGGAGTAACCAGTTTTAGTTTTGGGGATTTTTCCTTTATTGTTGGTAGAGCAACATTTGACAATGAACTTCACTATCATGTCATTATTATTTTTGTGGGTAGAAGTGAGCAAAATATAATCTTTTTTGTGATTTGCCAAAATTTCCTTGATAAAGATCATCAATCACATATAGTTCTGTTTCTTTTCTTTTCTTTTCTTTCTTAATTTTCATCAGCTTTTTTTGCATTTTTGCTGCAAAGATGCTATAAATATGGCTTCCATTTTGGGAAATGGAAATGCTACTGAGTGGTTAAAAGTGATGAGTATAAGTAAAGATAAAAACAGGAAAATGAAGGTCAAGGAGGAGGAATTGAAGGCATGATTGGTAAAAGGTAAGGAATAGGAAAAAGGAAAAAGCTAAAGAAATAAAAAAGAAAAAAGGAATATCTGGAAGAATAAGAATAGAGAAAGAAAGAAAAAGTGAAGAAAATATAAAAAAGAAGGAATTGCAGGAAGAATGGAAAGCGTGGAAGAAAGAAAAAGTGATAAAAAAGAAGGAATAGCAGGAAAAAAGAAAAAGTGAAGGAAATATATAAAGAAAGAATAGCAGAAAGAATGAAAAGAGAGAATGAAAGAAACAGTGAGGGAAATATAAGTAAAGAAGAAATAACAATAAGAATGGAAAAAAATAAAGTCAAAAGAGAAGAAAGAAGACGAAAATGGAAGTGATAGAAAAGGAAGATAAGGAAATTGAAGATATGAGAAGGAAAAAATCATAAATCAAGAAGATTAATGAAGAAGTGAAAAAAAAAAGAAAAAGGAAAAAGAAAGAAGAAAATTGTAAGAAATGAGAAGAAAGAGGAAAGATGAAAAAAGGAATGCTTTAAATAGGAAAAAGGAAGTATGCAAAATATAGTAGGATATAAGAAAAAAGTAAAGTATAAGGAAAAAAGGTGGGAAAATTAGGGAGTTTGTAAAATAGCATAAGAATGATGAGAACATGAATGAAGTCAGAAGAAAAAAAGGAGTTGGAGAAGAAATAAAATAAAACAAGGACAATGAAATAAAGAGAAGAAGCAACAAAAGGAGAGAATGAGAAATTTAATCAATCCTTTATTAAATATGTATGTAGGTTTTAAACTGCTTATACTGCCAAAGGACAAAGAGAAAATTAAAATTCTCTAATTAACTATATATATATATATATATATATATATATATATATATATATATATATACACATACTTAATTAGAGAATTTAAATTTTTTTTTTTTTATTGAGAGAATTTTAAGTTTCCCTTCATATATATATATATATATATATATATGTTAATCAATTCACCCATGCATGGCAATAACACCTCTAAGATGCAAAGGGCTACTGGAAGTAAAAGAAAAGAAAAGATTTAAAAGGAACAGGAAACATAGAAACATTTCAGAGTTTAGGTAGAGACATTACAAGTAAACTGGATGATAGGTGAACCTATCAACTCCTATTGTGGAAAATAAAATAAATAAATAGTAAAAATTTAGAATTGAATTAAAATTTAAAAGGAACTGGAATCCCAATCCTAAATAGAAAAATATATATATATATATATATATATATATATATATATATATATATATATATATATATTAGGTAATTGAATGAAGAATGGAATTTTTTCTGGTATATAGAAATTTATATATCATATATTTTCCAATATATATATATATATATATATTGTATATTTGGGCAGCAGTTCCTTTTTTATACAGGTTTCATTGAAGATCACTGTCAAGGTGCTACGATTAAGCTTTTTATTATAGTTTTCTTGCATGCATACAAGAAATTTCTTTTCTGCACATAAAGTGTGTAACAACTATCAAAATTATCTTTTGTTCCAATAAATTTATAATTTTTGTTTATAGCAATAGAAATGTTTTAATTCTTAAACATGGTCAACACATTGTGCCCAAGTTCATAGATGCTCTCTTCTTTTTTATTTTTAAAACTTCCATTATTTTTAAACATTTTCCTCAGTTACATGAAGAAATACATAAGTTAAAATCACTTATACTGTCATGGTGTTGTGTACATAAAAATAAATAAAAATTAATTATAGTGTTAAAAGTACTTATAATAAAATAATAACAGTTATAATTATCATTAATTCACTCATTCTAAATCATTGAAAATTGACCCCACTTTTTTCCTCTACACACAAACATAATATTCTCACTATCAGACAAGCAGGTCACATGGGCAGGTCATTAACACATGCATCAACAAATATTTCAGGCCATAATAGTAACATTTATCACTTAATACTCAACAAAAGTTTGAGGTAAGAAAACCCCAGACACTTCTTGTATTTTCTAACTAAATTATCTGGACATGCATTACGCACATCTATAAAAAAACATATGAGAAAGACAGTATGCACATTGTGAATTCTTTATTTTAGCCTTCTGTTGAATTCTGATCCATATTTGATCTACATTTGACTCCAAATTCGCAATTTTACTCAGTATTACTCAAGGGCGCACCCGTTCATCGTGACAGGTGAAAATTCAGGGACTGCTCTGTGATGATAAAATGTCATAAGTTTAATCTTCGAGGCATTGAATGTGACTAGCCAGTTCCCTCCCCCACCCCGCTAAGCTATTAAAGCTAGGTCAGAAAAGAGATCAATTGCCAAGCTCTGTTCATCTAGAATTTTGGAGATACACTCATATACCATTGTATCATCAGCATAAATATTCATAAATGACTGGAGTATATTCTTAAGCATATCACTTATGTAAAGTAGAAACAGAGGGTGGGCTGAGAAGTGAGCCTTGGGGGATGCCTGTATTGATCGCTTGGACCTTAGAGGATTGGCCATTAATAACTATCTTCAGGGACTTACCCATTAGGAAAGACTTTATATTTGAAAAGACTCTTCCAGTGATGCCATAGCCAGAGATCTTGTACAGTAACTCTCTAATGTCACACCAAGTCAAATGTCTTTGAAATATTTCTAATGCAATCATTCTTGAGATGTACTTTTTGTCTCGTGCCTCACTGATTCTGTGAATAATGACAGAATATCAGCAGTGGATTGAGTTTGGATCTTGCTGATGAGTGGTTATTTTTAGCAATTACCTAAAATTTTTTATACACCTAATCCTTCATCACCACTGCTGTAACCTCAGCAACCAACATGTCTTACCATGAATGAAGCTACCACCATGACCTTGATCAACCAACCTGCCAATCCACCCAATCTGGCAGGTTCAGCTTTAACATCTCAGCATCACATGATCACCAGCTCATCACCTCATAGGTGTCGATTCCATCCATGAAGAAGGGTGTATGTCAAACACCACCAATGATTAATCTGCTCCAGACATCTTCTGACCACATTTGTGACCTTGTCCAACCAACCAAAGAAATTAGTCAACACCCTTACACCTAATTACTTACCTTACCAACAGCAAATGAGTAACAATAATAATTTTTGCCAAATTTCAAACAACTACGTTTATATTCTGAATTTTTATGAATACACGCTTTTGAAAATGTAATCCTTGTGTGTCCTTTCCTTTGCAACCAAAAGCTCATTATATCAGAGACCTTTTAAAAATTCTGTCAAAGGCTTTATTAGAACTAGACAATTTCTTACCTTTTTTTTATATCCATTCTGACATGAAAGGGTATGACATTGTCTAGGCAGGTGACAGGTACTACTTCAGTATGTACCTGACTCATGCTATCCTCCACCTTTACAAGGGCCAGATCAGGCCTAAAATAGAATACAATTGCCATGTATGGGCAGGAGCTGCCCAGTCTTCCCTTTCCAGTCTTGATAGTCCAACAGTGTTTCCGCGTCCTTGTGGGTGACAAATTATTTTCTACCTACAACCACTTTCTCACAAATGAAATGTCTTAAACCTCTCGCTACTCTATCAATAAAGTGCTCAGATGAACTACATTCTTTAATTCTACCAGTTCTAACCGTCATGGCTAAGACCTGCCATGTTATGCACATTGTAGCAAACTACTTTTCACTTTCTATTCCATTTGTGAGATGAAAGTTCAACTTGAGCAACTTCTTCCAGCAAACTGTTGATCTATGGAACTGACTACCAAGAGAGTGTTTTTTCAATCACTACAATCTTAACTTATTCAAGTATAGAGTCAACCATTATTTTCCCAATATCTCTCCATAAACTGTACTTCTTACTCTGTAACTCTCTACCTCAAGAGGATTCTGGGTCTTATGCAGGGTGAACATCACTGTAAAAAAAAAAAATCAAACTTTGAACCACTTTCAGCTTTGTGATACTTTTGATTTTGTGTAGCTTGATAAAGAAAGATCATTTTTTGTAAATTTGACCTCCATGTCAAAATGCTCTGTGGCCTTTGCAAAGCAGGATATTATTGCTGGAGGGCTGCTTCTTTATGTGTTACTAGAGCTGTATCATCCGTGAACAGGAGATATCTGATCAATTACACTGAAACTTTACTATTGGACCAGAGATAATTTATTTAGAACAGATTGCCATTTCTGCATGTGTGCAGTATGATGTGATGGATGACAACTTGTAATGAGAAAACAGAGAATCAGGCTTGAATTTTATGTGCAAAAACACTTGGGAAAGATATGAATCAATCTCTAACTTCCTCCAGCTATGGGTTGAATATCAAGAGAGACTGGGCTCTACAGGCTTGGTTGGCAACCAGTCTACCACAGAAAAACTGCAGCCTACTGCAGAAAATCTTCTGCCTAGCCATCATGAAAGAGACATGGTTGCCTAAGCATGTATCATGTATGGCACTTGACTTATATATATATATATATATATATATATATATATATATATAAAAAAAAGGATTAAACACTAATATTCCATGGTCATAATTTATTCCATTGGAATCGTAAATACGATCCAATTCATCAGACCTACAAATTCAAAATGAAAACAGAAAAAAACCCACTCCGGAAATAAAAACAGAATTTAAAGAGAGTGTCATTTTTGAGATTACGGGAGAAAAATGTTAAAATAATAAATAAGGCTTAAACACTAATATTCCATGGTCATAATTTATTCCATTTCATTAGACCTACAAATTCATCAGACCTACAAATTCAAAAAGAAGACAGAAAAAACAACTCCCGGAATTGTTTTTTCTGTTTTCTTTTTGAATTTGTAGGTCTGATGATTTGGATTGTATTTACAATTCCAATGGAATAAATTATGACCATGGAATATTAGTGTTTAAGCCTTTTTATTATATCCTTACTCTGTCCTGGACATTGAGTTCTACCTGGATTCTATCCTCTTGGAATAATCTTTTATACATATATATATGTATGCGTATGTATGTATGTATATATATTTATATATTTTAGATATATGATTGCATATGTATGTCTATATTTGCCACTAATATTATCAGTATCTCTCTCTATATATATATCTATATATATCTATCTATATCTATCTATCTATCTATCTATATATATATATATATATATAAAATTACTTAATTAAAATATAATAATATCTTTTGTAGCATTTTGAGCATAATACTAAAGGATATAAAAAAAAGTGTGGAGGGAAGGTATACAGCTTTGCTTGGTATCATTTGTATTTGGGAAGGGTTTGAAATAGTTGTTCCCACATCCAACATTCCTCTTGGATCTGAAGGCAAAAACCATATTGGTCATAACCTAGTCTGTTCTGAAACTGTATTAGCTTCCAGTGGGGATGATCTTTGGCAATTTAGTTTGTTGCAAGGATTTTACCTATATTTTGGCTGCTTGATTACTTCTGGGATATTTTTGTTGTGTAAGCACCTCATACAGTTTAATTTTAAACTCTTGTGTTATATAAATATTGTTAAAAAGGATTTCAAAGTGCTTAGACCAGTGATCTAGAATGAAATTTGTATCATTGTGGAATTCTGAGCTGTTTGCCTGACATTGAGTAAATGGGGGTCAAATATTTAGGCTTTGGTAAAAACTGAACATTAACATAATAATGAGCTATTTTATTAAGGTTTGTTAATGACTTTTTCTGCATAGAGCAAAGGTATTGAATTTTGGATAGTGTGATGTGTTTGGAGAAAAGCAATTTTCTTTTTTTTGGTTGCAGCATTTGGTCAAGGTGCACTTTTTCATAGATCTTCTCTTTTTCAAGAGTCGATCTATAATTGGTGATTTCTTTTTATTGAATCAGTCCCAGTTTTTTTCTACTTATTTTTTTTAGTAGCAACTAAGTGAGATTTTAATACTTTGTGGGTTGGATTATTTTCAATATGCAATAAATGAGAGCAGGGGCCTTTAAAAGAAGAAGATGAAACAAAAACAATTCAAGGATCAATATGTGCAAAATTAATAAATGATTTGATCTTTATAAGCTCTGTATGGGATGATAAAATTATGCAAAAAAACATCTCATCTTATTTGAAGCAGCTAAGGTAGGACTTACTTGAACTTTTCAAAAAGGATTGATTTTATGTGATCCCAGATAGCATAAGAGAAAGCACTTTCTGCATATCTAATAATCTCCAATCAGGATCCCAGCTTCATTTGTAATCCCAGATGACAACAAAGAAAATGCATTCTGGACATCTGATAGCCTCCAGTCAAGATTCTAGCTTCATTTGATAGTCTGCTCCAGTGTCTTTGTTTTGAAGGTTGATGATAATGTAATAATGATGATCTTTTTGTGAAATCCATTCCTCCTTGATTCTGTTTTGAAATGGAAACTGAATATGTAGCAGGAAAGTCAGTGATTGGTGTTACATTTGTATCACTGTACCTTGGACTTGCACTTAATTAAATTTTAAATTCTGCTTCTTAGCTGGTAACCATGGCTGGATGAAGAAAAAGCAGCATGATCAAAAAGTGAACCTGTTGCTGAAAAATCACTTGCAACAAATAGAGTTGAAGGAATTGTTTTGGTTTATTCATGTGCTTCAACATGATGGCTGCTACTAATCTTTGGAAAAAATATAGAAAGCAAAGAGTGTCAAATAGGACTCATTTTCATAGCATTGACCAGGATGTTTGCCTCTAGTTGGCAAAATGTTCCTTTTTTTCCTCTTACCTGTCAGCTTAATTAGGAAAAGACGTAAATCCCAGCTCCCAGCCCACACTTGACCTTGACCAAAATATTTAGAATTAGACTGATTAGAAAAAGATAGAAGTGTCATGCGCAAAGGCTTTGAGATGCCATTCCCAATTAAATAGTCATCTTCCACTTGTTCAGTTTGTCTTGGCTGAGAGTGAAATCTAAAGTCTGTGAGGTACTCATTAGAGACATGCTGTTCGCAGATGATGTACCGTTGGCAGCACAGCCTGAAGAACAACTGCAGTGACTAATAGACAATTTTTTAAAAGTCTGACAAGAGTTCAGTCTGACCATCAGTCTGAAGAAAACCAACATGTTGGGCCAAGATGTCGAACAGACTCCTACCATCAAAATCAACAAATATGACCTGGTAGTGGTTCATGAATTCGTATACCTTGGCTACACCATTTCAGAAACCCTCACCCGAGATACAGATGTCAATAGATGGATTGGACAAGCTGCCAACATGTTAGCCAGGCTGACTTCAAAAGTTTAGAAGAACATCAAAATTGCAGTCTATAGGGCATACATCATCAGTATGCTGTTCTATGTCAGCGAGACAGGAGAGACACCTTAGTGCCTTCACTGTCTGAGATGCATTCTGGGTATCAATTGGTTCCATGCTCAGTTACCCAGTCTATACACCCTTCTCCATCAGTACAGGTTCTGCTGGCTTGGACATGTACACTGTATGCTGGATGGGAGGATTTCAAAGGTCCTGTTGTATGGGGAACTAACCACCGGCAAGAGGACACGAGGGCAACCTCATCTTCATTTCAAGGACACCTGTAAAAGGGACATGAAGGTGATGAACATTGACATTGAGAGGTAGGAAGATGTTGCTAATGATTGCTCATGCTCAAGACGTGATTTACACTGAAGGTTGGAGAGGAGAAATGAAGGCTTGCCACTAAAGAGAAGCATACTCGACAGAAAGAATACAACAAGGCAACATTGGGAAGAGCGTTTTCACATGCATTTGTTGCAATTGAGACTGCCACTCCCATGTGGGCCTGTACAACCATAACAGATACTGTGCCTCCATTAACAGCTATGGCATAACTCTTTGGGAACAGATCCCAGGTCTCCTGAAACCGATGGATGCCACATACTTCCATTTGTTTAATGAATATAATCGCATATCACTAAACATACCATAGTAGATATCTCCTTAATTTTGTAGACACTTGTTATAAATCTTTCTTGTTTTTGTTGATTATGATGTTATCATTATCAACATCATCATCATCAACATCTTTGTCTGCAATTATTCAGTGCAAGAAGATGCAGAACCTGCTGACATTTTCATTGTTTTTTTTTTAGTCATTCTTTGAAATCATTAATAATCAATCAGATGGGAAATGTTCATTTGAATGAAAAGGCAGTTAAGGCTGGCAATGGAAAAATATTAAAATGCAGAATGAAATGGAACAACAAAAATCAATCAAGGAAATATTTTTGCTTTATTTTTAAGTTCCCTTAGGATTAAAAAAAAGAAAAGAAATTGGAAAGGAAGGAAGTAAGACTTAAAATTTTGTTACCCTAAAAGCTATTTGATAGAAACGATGATTCAGCAGACTTTTTCCTCACTTTATACAATCAGTGTTCCACTTAGAAATTATTTTCCATTATAACTGGCACAAAGAAAAGTTGTTTTTATTTTTCCAGAAAATAAAATTTAAGGACACAGTTTAAGGATGCTGATCATTCTCAAAAGAAGCATTTAATTACATTTGAATCTGTAATAATTTCCTTCTTTCTTTTCTATCATCTCTCAGTCAGTAAATGAGTTTGATTTTATTCTGATTCAATGTTTTTGACAGCATTTTTTGCTTTCTGCTGATGAGTATACTTCATAAGAAAACTTAAAGTCACTACTTAAATTGGATGGTATTATATTGCAGTAAAAATCGTTATTTACACTATTTGCAAATGGACTATTGTCCTCATCTTTGGAGTAATGGATAGCAGCTTGGATTGAGGAATTCAGATGTGAAAAGGTTTTCAACAAACTCTTGAATCTGGTTTTCATTTGAGAAAGTTTTCCCCATCAAAGTATTTTGAAGCAATTGAAAAAGGTAATAATTGGTTAGTGCAAGGTCAGATGAATATGGCGTGTTGGGTAGAACAGACCAATTGGGTCCCTAATTTTTTCCCATGTTATACGTGTTAAATCCTCATGGAGGCATGGTGGAATAATGGATTTTGGCTTGGATTGAGAAAATGGAGGGCTAAATTTGAATTCCAGTCGAATTCATTACATTCACTTATTTGCTTCATAGATGGTTGCATAATTTTGGGAAAGGTATGAAGCCATCTCCCCCCCCAAGCTATGGGTAAATAGCAGAACAAACTGGGTCCTATAGCCTTGGGTGGCAACTGGTCTAGAAGAAGTAAAAACTGATTTCAAAACCAGCCCGGGGAGGATTTGGCTTCATCAGGCTATCTTGCCCGGGTAACACAGCTGCAATACATGTGCTGCCCCTTTGACCCTAGAGGATTACGGATCTTGTGATTGGGATTACATTGATTCAGATGTTGCACCCTTGGGTGTATATCAATCCAGGAACCTACAGGGAATTCAAATTTGAACCCTTTATTTCATCTAAGGTGTAGACTGTTCTCGTTCCACTGACCATGTCTAGGTATATCTTATTTTTAGTACTGCCCAGTTATTGCTGGCCCTATTTCTACTGAGTCCAAGTACACACTGCCTGGGATTGAACTCACAATTACTATGTCACCAAATTCACCTACCAACACTTTAATCCACTTGGCTATTATGGGACAATCCTAAATGAAGAACTTGGAGTCTTAAACCTAACTTACCTGCTGATGAGTGCTGCTTGTCATGCTTGACTGTACTCACTGAAGCTTTTCTCTTTTTATTACAGCTGCTGCTACTTTGTCTTTGTATATTAGCAGCTTCCATATTGTATTTAATTCTATGCTAAGTCTCACCTGATATCCTCTTCTGACACACATGGGACATGCTGCACTGTTTTGGAATCACTATGTTAGTTAAACAGTTATAAATATCTTATCTAAATTGCCTGTTGAAAATATCAGTATCCCATATCTGTAACAGGATCTGTTGGCCAATTACTCATCATTGTTATTGTTTTGAACATCAAGTATTATCTAGGAAACACAAGATTGATATTTAAGATGAAAGCATATGTTCTATTAACCTTGAGCTCACTAACAGAAATTAAAACAAAGACTTGTTTCCAACAATATCAAGAATAAATTTTTAAAAAGTTGTGTCAGTTTTTGTTTTTTTTACTCAGGTTCACTCAATACAAGGCTTAAGAGCCACTCAAAGTAGAGGTTTTTTGTGTGGACATATATTAGTGTAGGAAAGAACAAGCATTGGGAGTATAGAGCTGAAGCAGACTTTAGAAGGAAAACCAGAAACCCAATCCTAAGCAAGAAACAAGGGATAAACCTCTACTCCTCCTCAAAAGACTGGGGAGAAGTGTAAACCAGATGACAGGAGAACCTATCTATTCCTATATGTCATTTGGCCTCATCTCAGATCATGTTAGAATACACATTGCACTCAATCCCTAGTGCAGAGTTGACCTGAAAGATGAACTCCTAGCTGGGTCTGGAGATTTACAACTCAGCTGATATCAGTTGGTCCTCTGACATGTGAACATGTGATCAAGCCACCTGTACCTAAAGTGTGCCTGCATGGAAAAAAAAATGATAGGCAGATATGTAAAGAACCATTCCAAAGGGGAGAGGGTCTCTTACAATCACATGAGAATGTGGGGTCCATATTCAGAGGAGGTCCTAAAGCTACACAGTGGCTTGCCAGTGGCGATTGACAAAGTTTGGAGTAAATAAAATGTAATTTTATGTGTGAGATATGAAATCTTGTATTTTTATTAGGCAATATGACAATAACATTACAATTTTATATAGAATACATTTTCATCTATCAACAAGCAAAAAACAATATGCAAATGAGTATTTACAAAAATGTATAAAAAGGCCCTTGAAAAATGTTTTTTAGTGTTTATAGTTTTAGTTTTGTCTTTAGGTCAATTAAAAGTGTTCTGTGAGTATATATGTGTGTGAAAGAGAGAGTATATGCTTGGAGGAGGTTTGATCAGATTTGCATGTTGATTGATCTACAATACCAGCCTCGTTCAGTGAGGCATTTTTCCTTTTTTTTCCACAAAATAATCATGCAACACAGAATCATTTTCATCAATGAGGTAAGACACAATTTTTTTCTGTACACCCAAAAATCAAATGAGAGGCAGATATATAAAAACTCACCCATGAGAGGAGAGGGTCTCTTACATGCACATGGTAATCAAAGAATAGCTCAAAGGTACAAAATGTAATTTTACATATGAGAGATTAAATATTTACACTATTTACATTGTTTGAATATTGTCCTCATTTTTATTGCCATATTCATGACATTTCGGCCATTGTACGCTCTGGCCTTCTTCAGGTGATATTTGTTGGAATTTCAGACTGAACCATTTGTTTAGTCCATGGGAGCAGAGCTTTGGTTATCTCAGTTTCAGTTAATTCCCCTTGATAACTCAACTCTTCAAGTATTTTGTTACCTCTGCTGTGAACTTTCAACTCTTTGTGTCAAGTCATTTTTCGATCAATCAACCAACACTTATCCACTGGGCAATTTTTAATTAATTAATTTCAGAAATGACTTATAAAAACATCTCTTGAGATTAAATCTTGTGTTTTTCATTAGTTGGTATGATAATAATATTACATATTAATAATTAATGTATTTACCAGCATCAAAGATAAAGTATTTTCCTGAAATAAGTCTCTAAAATTTGCATAACATACAGGATTCAGTTTACCAACATAGATAACCTTCCTCTGGGACCTAACCTTTGCCTGGCAAATTTTTGAGATGTATTTAAAAAAAAAACTGCCTCTTTGATGCCAGTATACATGGTACATATTAATATATAAAGTAAATTTTTATCTATCAACAAGCAAAAAACAATATGCAAATAGGTATTTACAAAAATGTATAAAAAGGTCCTTGAGCAATGTTGTTTAGTGTTTGCAGTTTTAAGTTTGGTTTTAAGTCAGTGAAAATGTTTTTAGTGAATAGTACTACAATTTGTATTGCACTAGCTTGCTGTTGGTAACCAGTTTTTAGTGGAAGGAAATGGTTATAGATTAGGTTGAACACTTTCAAAGTAAAAAAAATGAAATGAATTTCAACACATGAAGGATCCTCATACACATTTATATAAAGAACAACATAATTCAAGAGGAGATCAAATACACGTGTGTAGGCAGATAGCTGACAAAGTAAGAAAAAACATTTATAGGCATTGGTGTTAAAGAGAAGGTGTAGCTGGCTGAAACCAAAAAGATGGCCTGTAAAGGAAAGAAATATCTCCCACCAGAGAGAAGTCATGTTGTTTTTGCTGCTACATTTCAGAGCAAAAGAAGAGGAAGAGTGTTCATTGCCCACCTCTTTTTATCCTCCTAAACAATACCATTTAGCAGACATCTTAACAGACAAGGTAGGTAACCCTCACAAGGTCCTGTGAGGATGCATATGTGTGAAAGAGAGAGTATTTACTGATGAGAAAAGAGGTTTGATCACGTACATAAGTTCAGAAAGAAGAGAAGACAATTAATCTGCATCTGTAGCTGGTGGTTTTGTCTGTAAGTTACCACAGTACAAATCATTTCCTTTAATGTAGGTGAATATTTTGCTACTGTCTTTTTCAGGCTGCCATTTTTTTAGCTTCTTATTTGTTTTCAGATTAACCCCTGGCTCCCAGGCTTAGGGCTTTTGGAAACTAAATAGAACCAAATTATTCTGTCTGAATGAACATGTGATGTGTTCTGTACGTATGCCAACCAAAATCAAACCAGTTCAGGCAAAGCTAATTTTCTCTTTCTTCTTGAAATCAAGGCGTGGATGTTTTTAGAACTCTCTGATTAGCTGCTAATTGTTTGTGATGTACTTCTGCCATTGGTCAATTGCTGTGTGGAGAGCTCAAAATCTCCACTAAAGTGATTTTTTGTGTTTTTTCTATTCAGAGGGAAATTTATTATTTTTTCACTTCAAATCAAATTGTTTTTTTCTTTTGCCTTATTTTACTTTTAACCATTTTTCTTTAAAAAGTTGTTATACAAATTTCCAAGTTCATATTTTTATTACACTATGAATGCATTTCTGGGATGATGGGCTATCCTTATTTATATTACTTGGGACTAATGTCATTGTCTTCATTGTTGTTATCACAACACTTTGGATGTTGTGCCCTCTAGTCTTCATCAGGAATCTGTTGAATAAATAAAGTGTTCACTTTGAAATTCCTTGAAGATTGGGTAATCTTCAAGGAATTTCAAAGTGAACTCATTTCAAAGTCTATTGAAGATTGTTATTTTTTTACATTGTCTTCTTTTATGTGTGGGCAATCATGGCTCTCCACAATTTCCTGTCCTTTATAGTGCTTAGTAAACTTTTTGTTATCTCTTCTAATTCCTGTTATGCCAACCATTTATATAAATGTTATGGGATCTCAGTCTGTAGTACCAAATCCAAGAACTGAATTCCTAATTACTATGCCACCAAAGTAACAAACCAACATTTGACCCCTGGAATGATCTACAAAGTTGAATTCACTTTTTTTGTTAATCAAGTATTTTATTTACATTATTTACATTATTCAGACTATTGTCTTCATCTTTGTCACCATATTTATTACAATGTTTCGGCCATTGTACGTGCCGGCCTTCTTCAGGTGGTTGGAATGTTGAACCTAACCCTTTATTTCACACACTGGGGTAGACTGTTCTAGTTCCACGTGCCATGTTTAATGGATGTCAATTATCAGTTATCTCCTGTTAATTCCCCTGTGAAAGTTCTCCACTGCCTTAACCAGGTATTGAACTCACACTCTTTGGGTCCTGTCACTGGATTTAACTAATGCATTTATCCACTGTCCTTGAGAACATCTGTGTATGAACTTCTGGGTATTATAAACCTAATGTCTTCAGCAACCGTTTTTTACCAGTGCTGATATTGCAGTTTTTGCTGTTATCATTACATGTTTTTACCAGAGCTCATATTGCAATTTTTTATTGTTATTATCGCTTTTCTCTGGCACTCCTTATTACTGGTTCCCATATTGTATTCATTTCTGTGCTTGGTTGGCTCAGGAGATTTTTGTGGTCTAGTATATGTGCTGATTCATTTTTATGAATTTTCCAATGGTGTTCTTTGTCTATGATCTCAACCTGATCCCACAGAGGGCAGTGATCTCCCTTCTCTGCATATGTGGTCAGCCACGCCTGATTTTTTCACTTCCCCTTGTGTTACAGCTTTCTGGTGTTCCTGAAGCCTTACCTTAAGGAGGCAAGATAGTAATGTAATCAGAGATGGCTTAAGGTACTGGCAACATGCGGAGTTGCCCAGTGCACCATCAAGGCCAAGGTCACCATCATGCCTCCATGTCATGTGTTTGGAATCTTCTAAAACTAAAGCTTATAAAAACATAATTGCAATTATCCATGATTCAGGACAGATTAAATTCTTTGGCTATATTGTCAATAGGAAATCATCTTGTTAGACACTTTCATGACGGTCGTCCTCGAGTATAGAATCCAGATGTGTCTAACACATCTTGTAAAGAAGATAGGTGCAGAAAGTGCCATAAAAAGATTTGCAGATCTAAAGGCTAAAAAATGTTTTAGGTAAAATAATGAATGTTTTCTTTAGCTTGTATTAAGTTGTATATTGTAATAAACTTGTTATTCTATATTTTCAGCTTTTCCCCTTGGGAAAATTTTAAAAAATTGTACTTGTAAGGTTGCCGAAATTCAGCTTCCCTGTGGTGCCAGCAACAATCATTGAATGTAATACAACCACAAAATTTAAATTAGCTAAGAAATGAACTTTATTCATATTTCTACTTATTTTATGATTAAAAAACATCAACAAGGCCAGAACTCAAAATAGAATCTCTAATAGTTATACTGCAGAGATGAGAACAGTCATGGTATCATTTGGAGATGCCATCATGTTCTGATCATCTGTTTGTTTCACATGGCAATGGTCAGATAATGTTCTGTTGCTTATGGTGACACATTGTCATGATGATTTTATTTATGGATTCTTTCATGTAAAGGTATGTCCAGATGTAATTTCTTGTAAATAAAAAGCACTCAGAAAGTGCATAACTGTTCCAGCAGCATTGCCTAAACTCTTGCCTGACTCTTCTTTTTCTTCGATGTTCCTTCAGAATGTAGGTGATCTTGGCTCTCCACAATTTCCTGTCCTTTGTCTCTCTTAATAAATTTTGTCTTTTTCTTATCTCTCTTGTCTGCCATCCATTTACTCAAGCTCAATGTTGTGTTGGTTTTCCTCTCTACCTCTTACCTTCAATCTGTCCCATGAGTATCAAATTTTCCAAGCCCTCTTTTCTCATTGTGCCCTAGAAGTGCCCTCTTTCTGAATTTAACTATAAGTGTTCCTTTTGTTTTCATTTTTTCTAAAACTTTGTCATTGTTCACATGTTCAGTCAATGATATTCTCAGCATCCTTCTGTAGGATCCCATTTCTGTTGCTTCAATTCGCTTCTTTACCTGTGAGGAGATTGTCCAACATTCAGTGCCATATAGGAGGGCTGATATTATGTAACAGTTCAGTACTCTTTTCTTCTTGATTCTATTGAAATTTTCCTGCTTCTTAATACTTTGCTTAGCTTTTGGAAGGCATCTTTTGCTATCTCAATGCATCTTCAGATTTAAATAAGACTGTACCATGACAAAAAAGTTGTAATAACTATTGTAATCATTATTTGTAGCAATTACAGTGTTAATATTATAGCAGCTGCAATATGCTGTTTGGCTAGATGCATAGAGATTAAGAAGCCCATTAGCAGCAGATACCCTTTTCAACTTTTTTTTTTTGTATGAAAAAACAGAGAACATGCGTAATGCAAATTTCAAGAAATTAGCCATCTTTTCCTGACAGTATCATGAATAAGGTAGGACATAAATCTCTTCACCCCTAGGACACATACATTGCTTAGACCACACCCATTTCCTACCTTCACTCAACAACAGAGTAGATTCACCCACATTTAAATTCAAATCTCTTCACTCCTAGGACACATACATTGCTTAGACTACACCCACTTCCTACCTTCACTCAACAACAGAGTAGATTCACCCACATTTAAATTCAAATCTCTTCACTCCTAGGACACATACATTGCTTAGACTACACCCACTTCCTACCTTCACTCAACAACAGAGTAGATTCACCCACATTTAAATTCAAATCTCTTCACTCCTAGGACACATACATTGCTTAGACTACACCCACTTCCTACCTTCACTCAACAACAGAGTAGATTCACCCACATTTAAATTCAACGTCAATTGCCATCCTTTGTTGTCTTGATCTCTGCCCTTTTTCCCACCCCACACCCAGTCTTTTCTCTCCCTATCACTCACTGTAACCCCCTGCATGCTAGTGGCACTCCTACCTTGTTTGGGATGAGATGTTTAAAAAAAAAGCAAAAAAAAAGCAATGCATTATTTCTACTTTTTACAGAGAGTATCATAAGAATATTCCTTAAGCTTGAATACTCTTTCAGGAATTTCCCTTGAATACTTTCTATGTTTCCAATAGAATAAAAAGGTATATCGCATCTTGTTCATTCTTTTGATTGTGTATTTCTTCTAACCAACTCAGCTCAGGTTAGTTTTGTTCATCATCATATAATACTTTCTCAACCTGAAAGGCAACTAGAAATGCTGATTTTGAACTATGTTTCCATCCTACAACCCCCCCCTTTTTCTTACAGACAAAATGTCACAAGCCTCTTGCTGCTCTATCACTATTTTGCTGCTTTGATTCAAATCCATAACAGTATCAGAAAATGTGTTTTTGGACACATTTTAAAAAATAAACTTGTCTGTAAAGCTTGTTCACAGTTAGATAATCATGGCTGGTAGTTCCAAAGTGAAAGAATTTCTCATGTTTCTAATTTAATATTTCATTTTACTTGTAAATAATAATGACAATATCATATGTAAGAAGAAAAAGTGTCATTGGATGTTGCTGTTCTATTGGTCAACAGAGCAAAAAGCATGATAAGTATCTGGACCTGGCTAGAAAAATTATGGTTCATAAAAGTTATAGTTGTTCTAATTATTGTTGAGCTATCATGTTGAAACATCAGTTTCTACCTAATCACCATGTGTATGGTTTGGATTGATTTTAATATGGTTGCCATTCCAGGGTTCTGAAGTTTTTATAGATGTTTGGAGTGGCAAAAAGTTTTTCTTTTGTCTTTATATATATATATATATATATATATATATATAAAACTTTTAAAAATAGGATGATCAACCACTGACACTGCCATGGTTTCAACTATTGTGGATTCTTCAGGCAGTAGAGGCCAATTGATTTCCTATCACTTTATTTGTTTATTTATGTATACATAACAGGAAGGGCAACAGAAGAAGAGGGGCGAGGCAAGTGTAGGGAAATTAGATGGGAGGAGGAGTGAAAAATTATATGTATTATATAATATATATATATATATATATATAGTTTATATATATGTATATGTGCATGTGTGCGTATGTGTGTAATCTCTCATTTTTTGTCTCATATAAAGAAAGAATACTATTTTTATATATTTATAAAAAAATAATTTCAAAGATATTTGTTGGATGATGGAAATTCTGCCTCAAGGCAACATTCATTGTGTATTCATAAATAATGAACTTTCTCTCGGTGCTATGCAATACTGTACCATTTCAAGTTCAATTTGGGACTAATCAAAGTCATTTTGGGACTAGCAAGTTCATAATGAAATACCCAAGTTCAAAATGGAATAGTCAAATTCAAAATGGGATAGTCAAATTTAAATTAGGACCTAGCAAATTCAAAATGGAATAGCCAAATTCAAAATCGAATAAGCAAATTTGATTTGGGACTTCAAAATGGATTAGTCAAATTCAATTTGGAACTGAGCAATTATTTTGCTAAAAAAGACTTTAAAATTAAATATTTTCATGATAAAATAATAATGTTCAACTAAACTTTACTATTGAAAAGTTTTATCTTCTAGGAACAATCAATAAATCAAGAAAATTCATGAAAGGTGTATGTTTTTTGGATGCAACTTTCAGCACTTAAAATCTCTCACTATCAAACACTGTCTTGATATTTGTATTCGGTATTTCCATGCTGCTTTTTCTTAGAACTTTCGAGGTTTGCTTTGTTGTCCCACAAATCATTTCATTTTGAATAACTCTCTCTTATTGTCTCTTTTTTTAACACTATATACAGTCTATCTATCTCTTTCTTTTTCTCTTCCCTGATTGTCTTAACAATGAAAGTGCCAGAAACTCTAACATTGACACAAATTTATCCATTCATAAATAACCTCCTGTAAGGAATTGATAGTAAAATCTATGCAAGGCTGTGCTCCAATTTTTAATTATCTGATTTACCACCCAGTTGATTTTTAATCCATGATATTGGTTTATTGAAACACGCAGATAAGTTTGAAACATTTTTCCATAATGAATCTGCTTAGTCCCAGTTCAAACTTGCTTATTCATTATGAATTTGCTTTGTTCCAAATCAAACTCGCTTATTTCATTTTGAATTTACTACGTCCCATTCTGAACTTGGCTATTTCATTTTGAATTTGTCGTCCCATTCTGAACTTCATTTCATTTTGAATTTTGACGAACTCCCATTCTTTCATTTTGAACTTGTTATACTTCATTTCTAAACTTGGCTATTTCATTTTGAATTTGCTACATCTCATTCTGAACTTGGCTATTTCATTTTTGAATTTGCTATGTCACATTCTGAATATGGCTATTTCATTTTTTAATTTGCTACGTGCCATTTTGGCTATTTCATTTGTTTTGCTGTCACATTCTGAATATGGCTATTTCATTTTGAATTTGCTACATCCCATTCTAAACTTGGCTATTTCATTTTGAATTTGCTACGTCCTATTCTAAAACTTTTCATTTTGAATTTGGTCCTATTCTAAACTTCATTTTGAATTTTGCTACGTAACAGTCTGAACATGGCTATTTCATTTTTTGAATTTATATGTCACATTCTGAATATGGACATTTCATTTTGAATTTACTACGTCAAATTCTAAACTTGGCTATTTCATTTTGAATTTGTTATGTCACATTCTGAACATGACTATTTCATTTTGAATTTGCTATGTCACATTCTGAATATGGCTATTTCATTTTGAATTTGCTACATCCCATTCTAAACTTGGCTATTTCATTTTGAATTTGCTACATCCCATTCTGAACTTGGCTATTTCATTTTGAATTTGCTACGTCCTATTGTAAACTTGGCTATTTCATTTTGAATTTGCTACGTCCTATTCTAAACTTGGCTATTTCATTTTGAATTTGCTACGTAACAGTCTGAACATGGCTATTTCATTTTGAATTTGCTATGTCACATTCTGAATATGGCTATTTCATTTTGAATTTACTACGTCAAATTCTAAACTTGGCTATTTCATTTTGAATTTGCTATGTCACATTCTGAATATGGCTATTTCATTTTGAATTTGCTATGTCACATTCTAAACATGGCTATTTCATTTTGAATTTGCTATGTCACATTCTGAATATGGCTATTTCATTTTGAATTTGCTATGTCACATTCTAAACTTGGCTATTTCATTTTGAATTTGCTATGTCACATTCTGAATATGGCTATTTCATTTTGAATTTGCTACGTCCTATTCTAAACTTGGCTACTTCATTTTGAATTTGCTACGTCCTATTCTAAACTTGGCTATTTCATTTTGAATTTACTACGTCCTATTCTAAACATGGCTATTTCATTTTGAATTTGCTATGTCACATTCTGAACTTGGTGATTTCATTATGAACTTGATTAGTCCCAAAATGACTTTGATTAGTTCCAAATTGAACTTGAAATGTTATAGTGTGCTAACCACTGTACTATAACAAGTTTTCAAACAATAATTTTGTAAATTCTTTTATTTTTACAAATTGTATCAAATTTAATATTAAATACAAATATAAACTGCCATTTTATTTCTTTTAGAACAGGACTAATTCAGTTCCTACATTCATGTTTAACAATATATATTAATTCATTATAATTTTATGTTGATTTTTTAAATAATTTAGTCAATCAGATTATAATTTAAAGCAGCATAAATTAATTTATTTAATTTCAGTCATAATATAAATTTACACTACATAAAATTTTATGGCACTTTTGTCAGTAAAGCTTTAATGATGTCAACAATAACTATTACTAACCACTAATTAATAAATGTGAATATATTAAGGATAATAAAAATTATAAGAATAGGCATGTTAAAACAAGAAAAATTAACTAAAAAGCAGTAGCAAAAAAATAACATTATCGTAAAATGGCAATCGAAATAAAATTAACAAAAGAGCAGTGAAGCTAGAATTAACTGTCTGCTTATGAAATATGAAATAAGGACTGAGGAATATGGAATAAGGAATACTAAATAAGGAATAAAGAAAATGAAATAAGGAATATGGAATAAGAAATATGAAATAAGGAATATGGAATAAGGAATATGAAATAAAAATACAAAATAACAGATACAAAATAAGGATTACAAAATAAAGAATACAAAATATGGAATAAAGAATATGAAATAAGAAATAAGGAATATAAAATAACGAATGAGGAATTTGAAATAAGTAATATGAAATAAGGAATAAGGAATACAAAATAAGGAATACAAAATAAGGAATAGCAATTAAGAAATACCAAATAGGAAATAAGGAATATAAAATAACGAATAAGGAATTTGAAATAAGTAATGTGAAATAAGGAATAAGGAATACAAAATAAGGAATACAAAATGAAGAATACCAAATAAGAAATACCAGATAAGAAATAAGGAATACAAAATAACGAATAAGGAATGTGAAATAAGTAATATGAAATAAGGAATACAAAATAAGGAATACAAAATAAGGAATACAAAATAAGGAATTTGAAATAAGAAATACCAAATAAGAAATAAGGAATACAAAATAACAAATAAGGAATTTGAAATAAGTAATATGAAATAAGGAATACAAAATAAGGAATACCAAATAAGAAATAAGGAATACAAAATAACAAATAAGGAATTTGAAATAAGTAATATGAAATAAGGAATAAGAAATACAAAATAATGAATAAGGAATTTGAAATAAGTAATATGAAATAAGGAATACAAAATAAGGAATTCTTAATAAAGAATAAGAAATAAGGAATATGGCCACATTTGATTTGATTTAGTTGCTTAACATCATATCAACTTCCCATGGGCCATTTAATGCAGAAATTTAATTTTTTCTCCTTTTCACAATTGAATACATGGTAGATGATGCTCAGCTTTTGTGTATATACGTGTTTGTGTGGACTTAATTACTAGAGGTGGTGTAGTTGAAATTATATTTTGGAATACAGTTTTATTTCTTTAAGAAATTGCAAGATATCATATGGATTAATGTCATAAAAGAGTTCTTATTTGGTTGGTTCGTTGATTGTTTAGCAGCATACCAACTTCTATGAGTTATTTAATACTGAAATATAAATATTTTGAACACAATTTTATAGATTTAACTAAATATATTCTGAATGCAATTGTATGCCTTCAATTACAGATAAAAATACATTGTTAGTAATTTTACTATATATACAGTGTGCAATGGATAAATTGTCATCTAAATTATGCAAAAATGAAAATAAGACTAACATCTCATTGTAACAGATATATTTACCAAAATTATACAAAATTATCTTGAAATACTAAAGAGTAAATTTATTCAATAAGATATCCATTGGCTTTAACCATGACCTCCATTTGACTTCAGAATCTCCTGCAACTCTTCTGGATGCTCTCTTTGTTTAAGTTGGTGAATGTGGCAATATTCCATGCCTTCAGTTCATCTTTGGCGTTACAAGGAGTTTTGTTGCTCTCTTGCTCAACTTTACTACACACATAATAATCAAGATGTTGCAATCTGGAATTAAAAATATGAAATGGTGACAATTTACCCATCACTCCCTGTAGGTATTGTTGATGATTTTTTTAATATAAAAATGTATTGTTGGTATTTTTATTATAAAAATATATTTTTATACTTTCATAGCATTTTGTTTTGCTTGGGGTGGTTTACTATATGCTCATAGCTGTGACCCTAACAGGTGCTGCAACCCTGGGTTAGTGCAAACCTGAGAAAAACAGCAATTAAGAGGTGGTTCCACACTACTCAAAACCTCCAATCTCCCGATCAGAGGTTTTGCTACTGGATGTAGTTTCTTGTCATACTCAAGATGATCGACCACATTTGTTTTAAGTTGGTTATGAATCTAGATACATTGGATGCCAAAAATTTAAAATTTAAATCAAAAGTTAAGCATCCCTGGATCTTCAGTGTTTTTTTTTTCATGTAGAATTGTAACCAATATTTTTCTATTCCATTCCTTCTGCCTGCATATACACTACAGTTCAAAGGTTTGAGGCCACCACTAGTAAATTTTTAAATTGTCTCAAAAAGTAGTTGTTTTGTATTTTAAATAAGAGAAAATTATTATAAATGGTTAAAAAAGAGTGAGACATGATTTTTATTAGAAATTTTATTAGGACAAAAAGAAAAAAAAAGCATTTTATGATTAAATTTTGCTCTTGTCAAAATATCCTCCTCATGGTTAAAGCCAATGGATACTTTATTGAATAAATTTACTCTTTAGTATTTCATACACAGACACACAGACATACACAATTTGATTACTGCAGCACAAATTTTTGGCATTCATTGCAAAAGTTTCTCAAAGTATAAGTTTGTTAATTGATTCCATTCTTTTTTCAATGACTCTAAGAACTCTTTTTCATTTTTTTCACTCTTCTATCAAGTTCATCCTGTGCTAATTCTGAGGGTTGCTTCAAAATTTTGAAATGTAGTGTATATGATTGATTCTATCAATAAAAAGTCCTTTCATATGATGAAACATGTAACAGGATTTTTCAGTTTTGCCATTCATTCATTAATCTGATGTATACAGTTGCATAGCATATCTTCTGTGATATCATATGCAAAAAGAAGTGTAAATAAAATATGTAATTATATTTTTAAAAAATTCAATTTTATCTAAAAGAAACAATTGACATATGAGTAATTTCAATCAACAAAATTACAATTTGAATGAGAATGTATTCACATTATTAATGTGACAATAGTGTAACAAAATCTAATGGTATTTTAAAAAATAAAACCCAAAATAAATATTTTTTTTATATTTTCTAAATAGATATATGAATCTATTATAAAAGTTGATTCTCTGTCCATGTGACATTGCATGCATGTAAACAATTTACATGTAAATTTGGGTCATGCATGAGAGACTTGATATATAGACACGAAGCACAGGCACACACAGACACACATAGACACATACAATTTGATTGAGTTTGAAATAAAGCATTAGAATAATACATTCACTTTCCACTCAGTCTTGACAAATCCTACCCTGTGCTAAGCAACAAAATCATAAAGTTGGAGACAAAAAAAAATCATAACTTTTAAATCTTAAAAAGAAATCTGATAATTATAAAATTTTATTGAACTTGACTTTTATGAAATTATTTTGCAATAAATAGAATTTAAACATTTTTTTTTTTAAATGTTATAGAAATATTTTTAGAAATTAAATTTTTTCAATCAAAATACACATATGCAAGATGCAAGCATACACACATAATTTGAATGAAATTGAAATGAATATCATGAGGACAAATTTCTCTTTCTATCTCACAACAACATTTGGATGACAGGAAAAAAGCATCAGCCATAATGTGCTGTCTCATGA
>CAHIKZ030000366.1:2377500-2390000 GCA_903632075.3 Acanthosepion pharaonis | reverse complement strand
TTATGTGTATATGTGTATTCCATACCACAAATATATCATTAAAATAGTGTTTAAATAAAAAATAACAGAATGAAATTTTGCAATGACATCACTTTAAGATACTCAAAATAACACCTTAATACTGTGACCCCCACCACTCCCAAATTAATATTATCCCACAACTTACAGGAAATAACTGAAATTTCTAACTCTTGTCAAAGTTATATTTTAAGTATCAAAATAAAGCCAAAACTTAGGACAACAAGACTCAGTTAAAATTACCTGATTTTAGCAGAAAAAAAAATTGTTAAATCCTTGTGCCTGCAAATAAACTGGTGTGTCAGAAGGATGATTATTTCATTGATACCATGATTACTGGGTACATTTTTGACTCCCTTGGCAATTTTTATTTACATGATTATAAAAATATATAAACCATGTACAATGTGATATTTATTATTTACATTTTATAAAGATTTGTTATTTCCCATTTTATAAAGAAACAAATTTGAAAAGGAACATTTTTATTAAAAAATTCATAAAAATTATCAAATTATGTAAACCAGCCACAATGCAAATATTTATTATTTACTATTTTATAAATAATTATGAAAACGAGTTTTTTATTCAACATTTTATAAAAATATCAATGAACTATTGTCAGTTCTTAAGAATAAAGAAAATATATAAATCCACTTTCATATGTTTGGGTTTTATTAAAATTGTAGCTATTGCTTTTTAAAACAATAAACATTGATGAAATGGTCAAAAGTGTATACAGTAATAGCAGTGTCAAAAGAATAACCGTCTTTTTGACATACTGTTTTTTAAAGTCACAAACGTTAAACATTGCCAAAAGAATAATGTATATTTTCATAATTCTATTATAATAATATAAGTTTTTCTTGTTGCAATTTATAAAATAACAATTCTTTACCTGGAAAAGATAAAAATTTAAAGAATTGCAAGCTGATAATGTGTGTACATATTTTTAAGGTACTTGAGATAGATGGAGAGCTAACTAGATAGATAGATAGATAGATAGATAGATAGATAGATAGATAGATGGAAAGCTAGCTGGCTAGTTTTTTAAGATGTAAATTTGCTTTTAAAAAATGAGCATGATTATTTTTTCTTTAGTTCTTATAAATAATCAAAACAAAAAATATACTTTTTCTTTTAACATTGCCAAAAAAGGCCAAAATTTAGCATCAGTTTCACAGATTATTTTGACCTTGTCCCATGAATTAAAAATTCATTTTTATGCCCTAATAATCGATAAAATAAGTTGCAGTAAAAAAAATACAATACAGAATGTGAAAAAATAATTACTTGATTATTGTAATCAATCTTATGTGTATATTGATTGATTTGTTTTTTACAGCTTATAAACATTTTGCAAGTTATTTAAAGCCAGAAATATTTTTAGATTTTAAGAATATTTGCAGGGTGAGGATATAATAATGATTTATGATAAAAGTCTTATTTTTTAACCTATAGATGGGGGAGAAATGGTGGATTCATGCATTTCCCCATGGTATTTGCACATAAGTGAATATAATGAACCTGACCAGAATTGAAACCTGACTCTCTGATTTTCAATTCTGAACTGTTATCCGTGACACCATCCACACATCCCCTTACTGCACTTGGCATTTACATGTAGTCACCCATCTAGGTACTGACCAGGCTTGATATTGCTTAACTTTGGTGATCGTACAAGAACCAGTATTTCAACATGATATAGCTGTAAGCTTTCTGTCTATAAAATAGAAATAAATCAAGATCAGGTTTTAATGATTAAGTTTTAAGATAAATGTTGTAATGCGATAAGATTTTATGCTATTTTCTGTTTTTGATTGCAAAGAAGCATGGCCACCTACTGCCAATTTTCCAAAGTTGATCAGGCTGCCAATTTTCCGGTTGGAGTGTGTGCAAAAGGATATATTTAGTACATATCTTACTGGCAACCTTGTTACATAAGCACTAGTGAATTATGATGCAGTCTTTTTTATATAGGAAAATAAAGTTTGGGTTAAAATAAACGCATATTGTACCATTATCCTTTATTGAGTATAAGTTTTAATGAATATATGTGTAAAGGACTTATTAATGAGGGAGAGATCTGTTTGAACTCCTCCACCAGCAGACACCTGCACAGAAAGGGTCTTCAAAAACATGAAATAAGATTTGTATCTATTGAAATATTTTCTGTAAGAATGTAGACATTGAATGAAGCATATGCTTGATTTACACATTACATCAAATAAAACTAAAAATATTTAGAGTTCAGAATATTTTATTTAAAATTTTACATATAAACTTATAAGGTTTTTTATAAAAACTATTCCAGTTTCTTTTTATTTAAACTTGAATTTTATTAACCTTTTCTCATAGTTCAATAAACAGCTTCTAAATGACACGCATAGTGAGTATCCTCAAAACTGCATCCTGACTATGGTTATCTTTAATGCCACTGATATTTTCACTTTTCCATTATCATAATAATTTAAATTATGCAAGTCAAGGTTTTCACAATAATATAAATATAACCAAATGAGCTTGGTAAAATTTTCAGGATATATTTTATATGACATATGCAAGGTCAATTTCAGCTTATAATATCTGATTTTACTAGAAATATTTACAATAACTTATATTATACAACTCCAGGGTTGTTCATCATACTGTAGGTCAATATATATAATTGTACACATTTATTTTCTAATTTGAGATACATAAAAACTACTATAGATTTTAAGAATGATATTCCCTTGATAGAGAAACAAGATCTTTTCAAGTTATTAATTGGTAGGAATAAAACATTGGAAATTGTCAAAAAGTTAAACAGAGATCATAGAAAAAGCAAAAAAGAAATTGAAAATATTAGCAAGATAAGAAAAAGGTAAACAAATTAGCTTGAAGAATGTCACAGAAAGATATTTGAATTAAAAGGTAATCAACAAGAAAAATGAATTGACCAGCAAGAAAATATTTAAAGAAACTGGTGTTGCAAATATAAGCAGAAAGAAAAGATGCCGAATATGAAGAACATTGGTTAAAAACATGAAAACAACTGAATTATTACCTTTAAGTAAATATCACAAAGAGAAATATCTAATTTAAGTGGAGAAGTATATGAAAATTGATTTCCCAATATTAATTTTAGTGATGAATGTAGAGCTACATTGGTTGGACCTGATGATTAGGTCCTTCATAGAAATAGTACAACTTCATAAACAATGGGGATGGGGGAGTCATATTTTCAGTAAAATTATAGGTCACTTTGAAATTGATAGAGGTATCAAGATAAATGCACAGAACTATTGTAAGTTCTTATAGAATATATTTTTTGAGTGATGCAAGTCACAATCAATAAGTTTTAAGATAAAGATTAAATTCGTGTTCACACATATTCTGTATTGCCCACTTTACCAAAAAAAAAAAAATGTTTCAAAGACGCTAAATTAATAGAATGATGTCTAGACATGGTAATCCAATAGAAAATTGGTGGTATCATTAAAAGAGATGTATATGAAAATGTTAAATAATATTCAAGTAAAGATAACTGGGAAACATTAAACTACCTAGTAATTACTAGGAAGTTTATTGGACCTGATGGTTAGCTTAGTAAACTACCTAGTAATTACTAGGAAGTTTATTGAACCTGATGGTTGGTTTAGCAAACTACCTAGTAATTACTAGGAAGTTTATTGGACCTGATAGTTAGCTTAGTAAACTACCTAGTAATTACTAGGAAGTTTATTGAACCTGATAGTTAGCTTAGTAAACTACCTAGTAATTACTAGGAAGTTTATTGTTTCCCAGTTATCTTCTTTACTTGAATATTATTTTCCATTTTCATATAAAAAACTGTAAAAAGTTAACAAACAATGAACGACTGATTAACGTTATAGAATGTATTGAGCCCATATTAACATGTAAAATAATAAAATGAAAATTTAACCATGTATACAGGATATTGTGTTAAACAAATATATATTTCTGTTGTCTAAATCTTTTGGATTTATTTCTAAATAAAAACATATATTTCACTTAGTTTACGTAATAAAAGATGACACCATCTTAAAGAGTTATTGTCGGTAATTTTATTAAGGATCAATATTATAAGATGAAACTTACATAACATATTGCTTATATAGATAAGAATAAAATATATTGATCATTTTACCAACATCAATTGGTTAATATCAATTTTCTGGTGAAAACATTGACTTGTATAGTAAATTGACATTGTGTATGTCGCCTAATCAAATTGCCAGTCCAGAATCAAACTCATTCTCTGTTGATACAGCATATACTTTTCCTCAGACACAGTAGTATATTGCTCACCATTAGTCATATATATATATATATATATATATATATATATATATATATATATATATATATATAAATTATTTTCATATAGAATGTATTTATGAAGGAACAAGATGAATAAAAAATATTCTTAGCTGACCCATTTTTCTTCTTTGAGGGACTTTACCAAGGCAAATTTGCCATGATAAAGTCCCTCAGAGGACAAAACATGTCAGCTAGGAATAATTTTTCCTCTTGTTTTTTATTCATATATATATATATATATATATATATATATATATATAATTATTTTCATATAGAATGTATTTATGAAGGAACAAGATGAATAAAAAAAATATTCTTAGCTGACCCATTTTCTTCTTTGAGGGACTTTACCAAGGCAAATTTGCCATGATAAAGTCCCTCAGAGGACAAAACATGTCAGCTAGGAAATAATTTTTCTCTTGTTTTTATTCATATATATATATATATATATATATATATATATATATATATATATATATATATATATTTTTACACGCAGCAGTATGAATATTTGTGGGGCAGAATAAAGAATTTTATAAATAAAGTATTAAAACAAAACCTGTACTTAGAGAGTAAGAAGTTTTTAAATTCACAAAATTGTGTACTAATTGCAATGAAAAATCCCCTTCCTTGTTTTTTTTTCTCTGGCAATATCATTTTCATAAGATTCTTTTCACTAGAGGAAATTTAAATATTCCAAGGCCATAGGATTGGGATTGATCCCAATCTTATGACCTTGAAATACTCATTTTGTATAAAATGTCTAAATGAATGCACATCTAAAATTTCACGAAAAATGATCAGTTAGTTACTGTGGTTTTGTCTTAAGAAAGAAATAGATGAAAAAGTGTAAACATGTACTTGATAAACCTACATCAAATGGATAGAGATTTGCTCTCTGCTAAAAGTTCTCTACAGAGTGGCTGTTGTCATTGAAAGTGTGGGTAGACTGAAATAATTGGAATGTGAGCTGTTAGCTGAAAGGTTAGCAATAATAAACATGCTGACAACACATGGCATCTGTTAGGAAGCACAACAAATGGAAGGAATGCATTGGTGAGGAAGGGAGAATAACAAGAGGCGCGCCTGCATCAAGTGCAGAGGAAAACCTCTACTGATTGGTGGATATGATTTGCCAAATGACCAATCATGTTGCATATCCAAGTGGACGTGACCACCTCTTTCTCACTAGGTACCACCCTTGTATGACTAGTTAAAATGTAAATAAAAGGTGGAGGAATATTAGAATAAAACCAGAGGAAAATAATAAATACAACAAGTTGGCATTTCAATATTTTTAAAATTTATTTTTGTTTCTGTTAAATAAAAAAAAATAAAATGGAGATTGTGCTATTTCAGCAGAAGAACAAAAATGTTGATCATTTCCACCCTATGCAAACCTGTATAGACTGCGGATTATTTATATTAACTGAACAATTAAATCTTTGGGAAGAGTTTGAACCTCTATACTCTGTCCCATGTAAAATAGTAACCAGAAATATAAGGAGGAACTCTACGAATCAAGCAAATGGATTCCAAAATGGACAAACATATTTAGGGACCAAAGATACATATGCTCTGTAAAAATATATAACACATGCATGTATATTTTTGGTATTTAACTTCTCACTATAAATACAGATGGCTACATTCTAATTTTTTTTTTTATAAATGAATTAAAAATCAGTAAAAATGTTTTCTTATATAAAAAAATATGTAAAGTATATGCTCCATTTTGTGAATTATAAATATTAAAAATAATTTTTATTATTTTTAATAAAATCTTTTCAGAAATTGAGATTAACCAGATAGACCCACCATCATATTTAATTGTAATTATCAGTTATTTTTAATCAAATATTTAACAAAAATATGAACACAGTAAAAAAATACAAAGTCATTTTGTATAAACTTCCTCTATGCAATGATATTATTCTAAAAATTGTGCAAAACAGTAAATTTAAACTGATCAATTTGCAGTGTTTTTGCAATATCTTCCCGTATCCATGATTACAAGCTAGGGAAGTAAAGTGCTGAAAAATCTATAGATCTCAGGAAGATCTGCATTGATAGCTTATAAAGAATTTACAATATATAAATATATTCCAATGAGAAAGAACGAAAGATGCACTGGCTTTGATTTTAGTATCTGGGAAAGATATACCGAGAATCTTAATAGCAGACAATGGCAAAATATAAATATAAGGTACTGTATATACTTGTGTATATGTCGACTTCATGTATAGTGCAACCCTTGAAATTTTTTGCATGAATTTTAGTCACCCCAGAAAAAATTTACTTCTGGTTACCAAAAATACATGATTTTTAACTTCTTCAAAAAAATTATCTGAGTATAGTGTGACCCTCTAATTTTTGTATAAAAAAAATGATCATAAAAACTCACACAATACTCAAGTATATATATGATACACAAACACCCCCTGCTAAAATATACATATAAACTTACACAAGGGTAATCTAGTAAATAAGATATTTTCAATTTATAAGCTCATATCATGTATGTATCAGATCATATCATATCATGTATGTATGTATCATATCATATCATATCATGTATGTATATGATGAAGTAAACATAAGTAACTTCTATAAGACAAATCGAGAACTATTTTTATAATGTATAGAATTCCATTAATAATTATACACACACATACACACACACACACACATAAATAACTTCAACATTTCTAATCTAAAAAATAAAATATTCTCAATCCATAAGAACACATATGATTTTACATTGATCACATAAGCACCACATTCTCTTGTAGGCTAACTTGTCTCTTTTCAAAACGTAGTGCAATTCATGTACCTAATTAATCATGATGACCAAAATACAACTATTAACATAAGACTATCATTAGCAAATAATACCAAAATACTATACAGTAGTCAATATAAAGATAGATTCAAAATATACAAAACTATTACTATACAAAAGAAACCAGCCACACAACTTTTCATCTCAATTTAACTTTTGAAAATCATAGAACTGTGAAATAGGTAAGTCAGTTATGTGCCATGCATGAAAACATGCTTAGGCGATCATGTATTTTTTGATACATGACTGACGAGGCAGAATTTTTCTCGCAGTAGGTTGCCATTTCTTTCTGCGGTAGACCAGTTGCCATCCAAGGCTATAGAACCCGGTCTGTCCTGTTATTTACCCATAGCTGGTGGGAGAAGAAGAGGATTCATAACTTTCCCAAGGGTATTAGCATGTAAGTGAATGTAATGGATTCGATTGGAATTCAAACTCGGCTCTCCGGTTCCTCACCCTGAGCCGCTATCAATTACTCGACTGTGCCTCCCAAAATCGATAAAGTAAATTTAAATATTTATTTAGAGATAGGTAAAGCAAATTTAAATAAATATTCTTAAAGACTCCAGTTCTCCAGACTTCTTTTATTTATATATATATATATATATATATATATATATATATATATATATATATATATATATTAATATATATATATATATATATATATATATATATACAGGGTGTCCCAAAAGTCACCTAGGTATTTCAAAATGCCATAACATGTCATATTTTTCATAATTTTTATTTCTTTTTTTTCAGAACTTAGATTAACAAAGGAACATTATCCCTGGAAAAATTCACAATTGAACAAAAAAAAAATTGAAATTATGTTTTTTATTTAATCAAACTTTTATTTCCCAGACAATATTGTGAAAACCTGAATGGAGGGTGTATGAATCAATAAACTGCTTGCAATTCAGCAACTCAAGGCTAACATCTATACAGAAATTCAAGAAATACATATATTCAGCTCAAGTTATTAAACACTGTTATGGAGAAAGCTATAGAAAGAATGCATATGTGTGACATATTTACATTGTATAATTTTTCATAATTAAATGAGAATATATATTTCTAGTTTGTGTATATTCTTTTTGTATAAAACCATTTTTGAATGATAAAAAATGTTGAAATTGCTATAGTTTTTAAATATACAGATACAAAATAAATATGTCATATATGCACAAAACACATGCAGAGTTGTTTAGGAAAATTTTGATCTTTTCAAAATAACAGTGGAAATAATTTGAGAAATTTTGTGTCTCAAGGCACAATGGCTAATAATTCAGTTTGAAAAGTGCCAATACTTACCATAGGAATCATGTCTAATATGATATAAAAATTTGATTTTATAGACACCATTGCATTATTCATAGAAATAAAAACAGATTTTCTTACACTAAAATATAGACTTAAAGACAAATCAATCTGTTTGTAATTGATTAACTGACTTTTTTTTTCTTTTTTAGTGCTTTTTAAACCTTTGTGGTTTATTTAAATCAGAAACACAGTTTGGATTATAAGCATAATTCTTTATTTTTGTGAGTGAATATTGTTCAATCTTTTGAAAATAAAAATAATTTTCCAGATACAAGTTCTACTATTTAACCCATAGCTGGGAGTGGAAGGAGATGAATAAACTGTTTATAAATACAAATTAATGCAGCAATTCTATTGATTTTTAATCCAGATTTTATATTATCTCCATAACTGACAATGATTGAAAAGTATATTTATTATTTAATAGTTTTTATATAAACAATTAGGTTGAGTCCTAAGTAATTTCCTTTTTTTGGGAAACAGTTGTTTTGATGATCCTATCTACTAATGATATATGGTAGTTAAGAATAAATTTGGAGTAGTACACTAAAAAATCTCAGTTTTTGCAAGGCAGTGGCAGCATATATGGTGGATTAAAAGAAAAAGGATGTTCATCTTCATGACAATGCAAAGCTGCATACAGCAAGATTAACAGTAAAAATGTTTGGATCTTTCTTGGTCTATTCTACCTCAATTAACATAGACACCAGGTCTTGCATCAATTGATTATTACCCTTTTTCAACTGTTGCAAAATGATTTGATGGGAAAATCTTTTTCTAATGTAAACCAGATTAAAGAGATTGTTGAAAATCTTTTCTTTTACATCAAAACTTGTAGAATTTTGCTCAAAAGTTATGAAAGAGTTGGCAGATAAGTGGCAATAAGACACTGCAAACAATGGTGAACATATAATTGAAAAAAAAATGTAATTGTACTGTATTTTTTGAAGAATATAGTTCATAAACAAAAACAGAAATCTAACAGCATAATATTTGTAAAAAAGACAGGATTATTTACATATGGATGGCCACTTTTCCTGAGAACAAAGTATCTTTGCACTCTGCTTACAGTTAAAGTGTCACTTCCTGGTACTTTTGTCTGTGAATTCTGTGATAAATATTACACTTAAAATAAGGGTGTCTCAATATCATGTATACACTCTTAGAATCATTATAACTTATTCTATTTATGTATTTTGACTATAAGATTAATACAAGAGAAAGAATACACATTTAAACAATTTGAGAAAAAAAGAAAAAAACATAGAAAATTAACTTTAATAAGATAAAAGCTATTTGGGTCAATGGCAGAATGTTCATATAATGATGAATTCACATCAAGTGTTCAAACTGGTTGCCGTTCTGTTCAATACACTTTTCATATCTTGAAGAAATAGACCTACAAACGTCTAGTATCATTTCCTCTGGTATTTGAGCACATTCTTCTTCAATTGCTACTCTCATTTCAGAAATTGTTTCAGGTTTCCTGCTGCAAACATTCTCTTTTAAAAACCCCACAAAAAGAAATCCAAGGGTGTCAAATCTGGTGATCTAGGTGGGTATTCAAGTGTCCCTCTTTTCCCAATCCATCTGTTTTGCATATTTTATTCATATAAGTTCTCACATTACACTAATATATTATTAACTATTAATATTTAAAGAGTGTATACATTATTTTGAGACAACCTGTATATATGAAACACATTGCAGAAATATGAAACTCTTTTAGGAGTAACAATTATTAATTTCAAAGAAGTACAAAACCCTAATCTCCTTCAAAGTAGGATCCTCTGACTTCAATTGGTTGTTTCAACCCAGTCACGATGTGAAGGCCCAATGGAAGTCATCTAAACTGATATCGTGAAGGACCATTTTTACAACCTGCTTCATCTTCTCAATGTCTTCAAAACAGCTGCCTACTGAGGTTCTTCTTCAGCTTGAGGAACAGCCAAAAGTCACAGGGAGTAAGATCTGGACTGTAGGGAGGGTGAGGAACAATTTTGATGTCCATCTCTGTCAACACAAATCTTTATTGGATAAGGAGCTTCCAAATTGTCTTCAAGTTTTGACTGCATTCTGCAAACTAGTCGGCTATGACAAGCAGTACTTAGTAGGGCATGTTCAAAGAGCTGTTACCATTGTCTCCTTTAATCTGGGATAAGTTTGCAGGTCAGCTTATTAGATGTATAGTAAATTTAGTAGATATACCCAGTCAGTTATGTGCCATGTGTGATACCCGCTTAGGTGATCATGTATCTTTTAATACATGACTGATGAGGCAGATTTTTTCCTGCAGTAGGCTGCCATTTCTTTCTGCAGTAGACCAGTTGCCATCCAAGGCTATTTACTCATAGCTGGAAGGAGAAGAAGAGGATTCATACCTTTTCCAAAAGTACTAGCACATAAGTGAATGGAACGGATTTGACTGGAATTCAAACTCAGCTCTCTGATTCCTCAATTCGAGCCGCTGTCCATTACTCCACCACTACAATTACAATAATCTAGGACAGTTATAACTCCCTCTCCTAAAAAAGTTTCAAAAGTTCTGGAATGTATCTCATACAGTTGTATTCATCAACTGCCTAACAACTCAATAACACACACACAACAGAATTAGAAAAAAGCAAGGGCAAGAATGAAGAAAGAAAGTAGGAAAGATAGAGAAAGAAAACAAAAAAATAAAGAAAAATGGAAGGAAGATGGAAAGTGATGGAGATAAAAGAAAGGTAAAGGCAACATGGTTACTGTATTGAATTTTATTACTCCTTTATTCCTTTGAACATTTGAACATTTATTTAGTCATTTTGTTTGAGGAAGTTCATGATATTTTATATAGAAATTAGTATTTAATTTTGAGTTTGTTTACAAATGCACAGAATAGGATTCCTCTTCTCACCTAAAATCCAAAGAATTGGTCTGTAATGTTATTGGTCTTAATCTGATATCTCAGCTTCAGTCACTTTCCCGCTACTGTGACATGATATCTTTCTGTCTTTTTTATAAATATTTTCATGACAGTTATTCTAATGAGCTCTTCTCCTTGGTACTTCAACTAGATGAATTTAAGCCTACTACTAGATTGGTAATTAAGTCTCACCATTTTACTGTTGAAATAGCTAAATGTAACCATAAGTTATATTCTAATAGCTTAGTTTCTTGCACTTCTTGCTTATGAAACTTTCTTCCAGTATTTGGCTCCCCTGCCACCTACAATCTTCAAAAATTTAAATGCAATGTCAGTTTCTATCTTCTATCTTCCTGAATCCTGTTCTTTTGTCCTTTCTCCTCAATACAGCCTTCTCATTCTTTTTCATTCCAAGTAAGCCCTTGTGTTTTCATGACATTATCACCTTGCTTGGGGTGAGATGATTGGGGGAAAAAAACAAACAAAAAGAAGTGTATTTTTCCTAAACCTCATTTGAATATAAAAAGTGGTACTAGGAAGTTCTCAGCTCAGCCAAGAAAGGAAAAAAAATTCTAATGTTTGGTCATTTAGTCAGATTTAGGGAAACAAGTCATGCCAAGCACTTTACAACACTTAATTAACTAGCAGCATGGCCGGGCATTACCTGTGCTTGATTCAAAAATCGTACGACTTTATACAGCAATCGCTATCACTTGACTTAAAATATTTTTGCCCTTCCTTGCCTTTAAAGGAGTGCCTTTTGCTGTGCTGATGTTGCTACATGCCTTACTTCTTGCCTATCTCACACTGCAAATTTTTTCTAAGCTCTATACTAAACATTAAATCTGTTACGAAATAAGAACTAAACAAAATGAACACAAAACGATCAGCTTTAAAAAAGGAGTTGTTACTGGAAAAACCGAATGAAAAACAAATGTTAACAACAAATACTTTTTCACACCCAACCCAGTTCTGCGGAATCAGAATCAACGTTGAGTTTAAGCAAGCGAATGAGCCAATTGGAGTAAAGTGCCATGCAAATTTAAATTTTTCCCACTTGTGACGAATGCAGCTATCAATTTTTTT
>CAHIKZ030000366.1:2197500-2372500 GCA_903632075.3 Acanthosepion pharaonis | reverse complement strand
CATGAGAAATTAATCCACCTTGAAATTCACACCTATAGAAGTATACACATCTTTGAATCAACACTAATTTTCAAAAATCAGCATTCTGATGTTTAGTCATTGAAATACTGATTTTGGAAAGTGGATTAGTTTGAAATCTGTTCAGCACCCCACCACTGCCCTATACATATTTCCATCTTCTTCTTCTGTGTGCCATGTCCCTTCAGGATGTAAGTGATCATGATTCTCCACAACTTCCTTTCCTTTGAAGCTCTTAGCATTGTTTGCCCTTTTGCTATCTCTCCTAATCCCTGTGCTGGTAACCATTTACATAACCATGTTTGAGAGTTTATATGCTGTGTTACTTTATCCTGCTTCTTTTTTTAATAATTTCAACCAAGCAAGGCAATAAAGCCACTAAGATGCAGGGGGTTATTGAGTGTGAAAGAATATAAGAAAAAGAAAAAAAAAACATTACGGAACAAGAACAATAAAATAAAAAATATTAAGACGATAATGATTGCCGTTGCATTTAAATTTTTGAAGATCAAAGTTGAGTGGAAAACAAGAAGTGTGAGAGAAGAAACTGTTAGCATAGAACTTATGGTTGCATCTAACCAATTCAACTGTAAAATGATGAGACCTTGCTGCCAATCTAGTGTTGCACTGAAATTCATAGAGTTTAGGTACCATAGAGGAAAGTTCATCAGAAAAATTAGCATGAAACTTATTTATAGAAAAGACACAGTGAATCTATGTTAAGACACTGAGAAAATGATTTTCTTCTATGGTATCAAGAGCATAAATTCTATGCTAACAGTTTCTTCTCTTGTACTTCTCATTTCAATTTTTAAAAAAAATGATATTTTTTAAGCATTTCACCCCAAGCAAAGCGGGAGTGTCATTAGCATGAAAGGGGTTACAAAGAGTGGGAGTAAGAGTAAATAGGTGTGAAAGAGGAAAGGGTGAAGAGAAGGATGGGGAATAGATCAAGGCATCTGGAGATGTCGATTGACATTGTATTTGTATAGTTGGTGATTATAGCTATTAGGGAAGCAAGTAAGAGAAGGAGTTCCATGGACAGAAAGTGTGAGACATGAAGCTATTGAAGTAGAAGAGATGGCTACATTTAACAGTTTTGACAGTGAAATAGTGGCACTGAGATACCAACCTAGTAGCAGATTTAAATTCATGCAGTTTAGGAACCAGCGAAAGTAGCTCATCAGAACAGTTACTGTGAAAGTATTTGTAGAAAGGACATAGGGAAGGAAAGGCATGAACTCAAAAACTTCTTAGAAGCCATTTGTATTTTAAAACTTAATTGTATTTCACAAAGATAAAAATGTCTTAAAATAATTGTTGGACTTTGTCCATTTCATAATGTGTGACGTCATTTGTTTACATTTGGATACGCTTTGAGCAGATATGAATGTACATGAGAGATTCATGGAAGATTGAAATTTAAAAACAGTTAAATCGACCTTGATAATTGAACGATTCTCTGTGGCTTGATTGTTTAAGGAACGTCAGGCTAAGGATAAATGACAGTCCAATACAGGATACAGGTTTGATTCCTGTCGGAGAACGAATATTTTCTATGAAAATTTCTCGGACATTCAGGCCGGTAAATGTTATTAATACTGGTTATTATAAAACAGAACATTTACTTAAATATTTGTATCTATAAAAAAGAATGTATAAACATAAAAATGTCTTAAAATAATTGTCGGTCCATTTCATTATATATATATATATATATATATATATATATATATATATATATATATATATATATAATGCAATTTCTTTAGATATAGTAAAAATATTTTTTAAAATATTTATGACAGTTAGATTTAAGTTAGAATATCTGAACAGTGACGTTCCATATCACGTGACGTCCGTCTCGAAGGACGCTACCATATAACAAACAGTAATTTTAATTTATTTGTAACAAACAGTTATTTTTGCATCTGAAAAATTGAGGACATTTTTGAAATATCAAATATATATATAAATAAATAAATACTTTCAAAATAAAACATTATAATTTTAATTTGAAACTTTTTATATATATATATATATATATATATATATATATATATATTATATATATATATATATATATATATATATATATATATATATATATATATATATATATATATATATATATATATATATATATATATATATATATATATATATATATATATATATATATATATATATATATATATATTTAAAAGACTTACAGTTATATTATACTGAAACACTTGTTCTTGTACGATCACCAAAGTTAAACGGGTATTGAGCCTGGTCAGTACCTAGATGGGTGACCACTTGATCTAACCAGGTACTGTAAACTTTGATGTGTGGATGGTCTAATAGATAAATAACTCAGAATTGGAGTTCACAGAGCCAAGTTCTAATTCCAGTATGGTTTGTTATATTCATTTCCACACAAATACTCTTGAACTTAGGTATGAATCCACTTCTTCCCCCAGCTATCTATAGGACTTGTATCAGTAAATCATTAGTTCCCCAAAATTCTTACAGTCTAAAAATATTTTCTGGCTTAAATATCCTGAAAAAGTTGATAAGCCATAAAACACAAATGAATATATATATATATATATATATATATATATATATATATATATAGGAGTAGATAGGTTTGCCTATCATCCAGTTCACACTCCACTTACAGGATTGTGGGTCTGAATCCAGCCTGGAATGTTTTTAATTTGCTCATGGAGTTGGCCTGATTCCAAAATGGTATATGTTGGGCTACAACCTCTAGGAGTAATATTGAAAACACAGACAATTTTATTTTGAAACACTGTAATTTGAGAACAGTATTTTTTTTCATTTGAACATGAGCTATTGAAAAATTAGAGCTCATTTCAAATGAAAACTTGGGAATCCAAATTTTCAGGATTGCGGGTCCAGATCTGGCCTGGAATGTTTTTAATTTGCTCATGCAGTCAGCCTGATTAAAAAATGGTATGATATGTTGGGCTACGGCCTCTAAGAGTAAAGTTGAAAGAGTGTGACACAGGGACACACTGACATTCACATTTATTATGTAGATGTGTGTATTGTATACTTATTAATCACCAGACATAAAAAAACCTGGAAATTTTTTTGTGAACATGACCTGACAAGCTTCAACATGGCTTGCATCTAGGCCAATAAAAATGTCAAAATACTCATTAACCACCACTCCATGTTTCCAGGTGGACATGGAATCATTTGTTTCACTTCTTTTTTTTTTTTTTAACAGCACTTGGAGTTCTGTCAGTTGTTGGATATATAAAAAATATATATATAGTTTATTATGTCTCGTTGCTTATATCTGAGTATATCTGTTATGGCAATTTTTTTTATCCTCTGTTGTTGATACATACTCTAGCACATTTGTGTTTGCTCAAGACCTAAAATGAGTCAACCTTTGAGTTTTATGCAGACCTTAGTTACAGTTTCTGAGAGAGAGTGTGTATAGTCTACACTCAAACCCTCAGTCACAATGACATGACTTTGTGCTAGAACAAACATAGATGGATTCTGAACAGTTTGCTCTATCTAATTTCACTTACAAGGATTGGAACAACCTGTGGTATAATTTTTAGGTCCTTCCCAGCAGAGCCACACACTGGGATCATCTTTCTAGGTTTGATATTATCAAGTCACCTCCCTGACTAATTGACCCCTAAAACAAAACTGCTCCCAGTTAAGCAGCTCAGAGAACCTTTTCTGTCTGCCACCAGCATGGCTGATGCTCACTTTCAGGAGAGCAACTTTTTGCATCTTCTTAGGATTACATTTTTCACAGGCCTCGAGAAGAGTGATTATATTGAATCAATTGCTAGGTCTACTGTTAGGAATGTTGGTTTGCTGTGCCAGACAATTTTTCTCATTGGAATCCATCCAACACATATATAAATCTACCCTTTGTCCATGCATTGAATATTATTGCCATATCTGGTCTGGTGTCTCTGATATATATCTTGAGATTCTTGACAAAATTCAAAGAATTCTCTGGAATGTAACTGATCCTAACCTGTCATCTCGACTTCAGTCAGTTTTCCACTACTCTCTGTATATTCTACAAATATTTTCATGGAAATTGTTCTAATGAGCTTTCCTCCTCGGTATCTAGACTGCATAAATTTAAGTGTACTACTATATTGGTAACTAGATCTCACTAATTTACTATTGAAATAGCTAGATGTAACTGTATGTTCTATTCTAATAGTTTCTTTTCTTGCACTTCTCACTTCTGGAACTCTCTTCTGGTTTCTTGCTTCTGTGCAACATACAACCTTCAAAAATTTAAATGCAATATCAAACAATATCTGTCTTCCTGAAACCTGTTCTTTTATTGTCTTTTTTCTCATTCTCTTTCACTCTTTGCACCTTAGTGGCATTATTGCTTTGCTTGGGGTGAAATGATTAAAAAAAGTGGAAACAGCATTAAACAAATGCTCTTTAGCTGTAATTATAGCATCTTGGTTAACTCAATGAAACAACATATGTATATAAAGATTTCATACTGTAATAGTCATAGGTACAAGCATCTGTAGTGTTTGGAGTTAGCAGTTGAAATCTATCATGATTTTATTTTACCTGTCTAACCATCTTCATACAGCTTCAGTTAGTTTTGAATTCAGACTTGTCCTTTTCTTAAACTGTTTGCTGACCATGGCTAGAGAGCCCAGGTGCCCTGATATTTAATTTAAATGAAAGAAATGTGGGGGTAGAGGAGATGGATTTAAACCTTTCCTTAGATAATATTCACAATGCTCTTCTCGAGTAAAGATGGTCCATCCCAGGAGGCAAGCTTTTTTTGGTGGGGGTGAATTAGTTATAATAAGATATGACCTTAAAACTGTTATTTACTGTTGGGTTGGTGCATAATTATCAGGCGTTTTTGTATGTGAGTTGTTTGTTAATAAAAATTGCTGTTTTGGTTATGTTTTTTAAATAAAATATTATTTTATTTTCAGGTTATAAAAATGTGTGTTGATAATTATACACTCCAGAATAATCATTTAAAAATGTTATTGTTGAATTGCTATGTTTCTTTTTTCATAATAAATATTGTTTAAAAACGCCTGATAATTACGCACCAACCCAATAAATATTCTTTTTTTTCTTTAAATATTTTTAATTATTTTTTCATTTTCTTATTTTCTTATTGTGTTTGTTGAATAGGAAATAAACCCTACTTCAAGAAAAATTACATACCAACATACATACCATATCAAAACACACCCAAATTTCATTTTCCACCAAATAACAGATAATATTACAGACATGTCAAAAATATTCCACAATACAATATACACTGTTTCTCCAAGTGTCTTCATGGTTTAAATTTATATTTATTAAATATTTGACCAATCAGAGAAAACTGGCCTTCTATTTTTTGAATGACAGAGAAAAATTTCTTATGAAAACCCACAGATTTTGACTTTTAAAGATCAGATATGCAACTGTCTCCAGACTGTTCAAACACAAGGGGGGAAACATGGTTAATAGCTTTCCTTTCCCTCCAGAGTGAACTGAAAGAAACGTGTGTCAGCAACTTCAAAAATATCAGTTACAAAACGACAAAGATGGTCAGTGAATTTTTGTTAACAATAAAAGCCTTTTTTCAATCACAACATTTTTTCTGTGAACCAATTACCCAAAAACTTTAACTCAACTAAAGTCTATTTTTATTCCTTTAAGAATTCATGTACATATAATCTTTTTTTTTTTTTTTTTCAATCGGTACCACCCCAAGGAAGGCATTACAGTTACTATACACAAGGAATTACAGGGTGGGGGGATTAGGCACAGAAACATTAGTAATGGGGAGAAAAGAGCAATCAGGAGGACAGTAGATAGCAATTGACATTGCATTTAAATTTTTGCAGACTAAAGTTGGTAGGAAAGCATAGAGCTGGAAGGGAGTTCCACAAGCGAGAAGTGTGAGCATAGAAGTTACAGCTACATCTAGCTAACTCAACTGTAAATTGGGGAGATCTTGCTGCAAGTCTAGTATTGTGCTTCATACAGTCTAGGTACCATAGTGAAGAACTCATTTGAACAATTACCATGAATGTATTTATAAAAAAGGCACAGAAAGACAACCTTATGGTGGTGGGTAAGTGAGTGAATAAAAAAGAATAAAAAACTGAATATAAGTCTAAATAGACTCCAACTCTTATTCTCAGGTTGGGATTTCACCATTATGCTAAGGAACAAGAGATTTCCCTGATGCTTGCAGTAACTACCAAGATACAACAAATATTGCAAAAATAACTTGGTGTTATATAGCTGTTATTAAGAGATTCACTCAAATACTCTGATGTTAAATCAGATTAAGGTCTTATTTATTCAAATTTTTTCTATTTGCAGCTATCAGAGAGATATTAGTAAAATGCACCCCCATGTTTCAATGCCTCCCAGTGTATTACTGAAACCATGTGTAGTATGTGGTCCATGCTAGGAAATGCCAGAGGTTTAAATTAAATTTAATGTCCATCAGGAGCCTTTGATCTAAGAGGAGTTGATCTGTGGTGATTCCAATATGTACTAGGTTCACCTTAAATTTTGTGTTGCCTTAGAATGTCAGGAGCTGCAAGAAGGAAACCTCAAAGCCTCCAAGCGCAGAATCGGACATCAAAGGATGAACTCAACTTAGGATATGCACATACAAGACAATCAGATGACAGGAAGTTTGATAAATACCCAAAATATGAGAGAAGAAAGAGAAACTCTCAGAAGAAGAGGATTGAATGTTCAAAGAAAGACCCAAAACCCCATAACCTTGAATTGGTTGGCGTTTTTATTTTTATTTTATTTTTTTGCAAACAAGTTCTGTCTGTTCAATTTTTTATTAACTTTTTCAAAATTTCAAATTAGATCTTTTATATAATTGGTAAATTTAAGAAAGTTCATATTTATCTATATTTTATTTTATTTTATTTTCCTTTTCATGACATCACCGTAGATGACTTGAAATTGGTTCCAGCAAATGTAGTATGCTGGAATTAACCCAAAACAGATAAACATACAAAAAACATAATCTTTGAAATCAAATGTAGAAACATTTGAAAGTACTCAGGGAAAAAATAAAATAAAAATAAAAAAAAAATATGAACTTTTGAAAATATACTGATTATAAAACAACTTTTGTCAATATTGAAAAATTCAACCAAACATTGTTTGAAAAACTTATAATATATTATTCAATAAACATTTGAAATATGCATATATATATATATATATGCATATATATATATATATATATATATATATATATATATATATATATATATATATATATACATATATATATATATATATATATATATATATATATACATATATATATATATATATATATATACATACATATATATATATATATATATATATATATATATACCTATATATATATATATATATATATACATACATACATATATATATATATATATATATATATACATATATATATATATATATATATATATATATATATATATATATATATATATATATACACTTATGATAAAGTTTAATATATAAATTATCCTAAAGAGATTTAGAATAGCACCTTTCAGAAATATTTAAACTACTTTCTCTGATCAATTGTTGAAAATTGCTTTTACGAGCAAATAGGCACTATTGGAGTTCATCCTTCAAGCCTTGTGGATTGGCACTACACAATCACAAACAAAGAACTAAAGTAAATAACTGAAACAACATCACTTGAGTACTTTCAACAACTGAAATGGATAGCAAATGTAAATCTAAGCTAGAATTACGTCATAATCAAGATGTTTACATTCCATACGACTTCAAATAAAAGTTTAGGAAGGAAACCCTCATCAATACCTGGAAAGAACAATAACAGATACTGAACTTGAGAAACCTATTTTCCTGAAAAATTGTTTTGAGTGAAAGATTTTAGTAATCTTAACTGAAAGTAACACTGGCCAATCATTCAATGAAACAGAGTTACTGTAATTTATGTGAAAGAAGATTCATTCTCAGCAAAGATCTTAGCAAACCCATCATTTTTATCTGTTTATTAAGTCAAGAACTTTCATCTTTTCACTTAAGGAAAAAACTTTATGGCTTCTTTTTTGCATATCACAATTGCCATCATCACCACTCTTGAACTTTGGCATTGCTATTAAGTAAAAACTTATGGATTCATTATTTTGGAGAAATGAAGCTGTAAAAAGTGAAAAGGAGAAATTATGTACGATGAAGTGAATGATCAAGACAACTGATTTCAAAACTACAAAGCTTCATAGTCAAGCCTGTCTTGATAAAAACAAGCAAAGCAAAAACATTATCCATCAGAAAATTATTAACTGTGAAGATGAAAACCTGTAAGAAATATTTGATAAACAAATAAGAAATATGTTTATTAATAGTAATATTATCTTTAAATTTTTATGTGATGATTATTAAAAATTTTAATGTTGAAGTTAGTCTACTAAGAATTATATGCATACACATCGAATATTATCATAGACAACTATGTTTTCTTGCTTATATATCAAATATTGATTACGTACCAGTATATTTTTCAAAGTTACTTTCATCTTTTACAAATATCAACAATTTATTGCCTAGCAGATAGTTCCTGCAAATGTTACATTCATTTTCAATCCATATCATATTTGATTTCAAGTTCTTTTTGGGGGTCTAAAACAATAATGATTATCATTTCAAAGTAAAAACTGATGAGGATATATAACAGCTTTATTTTATTCCCCAATGTTGGCATGTTGTAGTTACATAATAAAATTATACTAATACAGACAATTTTTGGATATATCAGGAAAATTTGAAGAGATATCATCGCAGTTTTGGATTTTATAAAATATATGGCAATTTTTTAAAAGTACTATTATCATCGGTTTTTGTTATATTTTAGAATTACAAGAACATTTAAAAAAGAATTTATGACCATTCAAATTGAATAAATTTATTCTGGAATATTTATGATCACAATGATGAGATTCTAACTGACATTGGGGTTGTGAGGGCTTCTACATAATGCAGCCACTGGTAGCCCATGATGTTTCCTGAAACGAATAGTCTGATGGGCCCAACCCTCTCCAAATTCTGGTTTAATTCAGGTAACCTTCTTCCTAAATCCTGGTATACCCAAGGCTATATGACCCAGTCTGTCCTTTTACCCATAGCTGGAGAGAAAAGAGACTGATTCATACTTTTCCCAAGGGTATTAGAACATAACTGAATGTAACAAACACGACTGGAATTTGAACCTGGCTCTTCGATTTCTCTATCTTAATTGTTATTGATTACTCCACTGTGCCTCTGGAATATTCCAGAGGTCTTAAACCATTTCAAAATATTTCAGAAATATTGAATAAGGTCTAACATTCTGAAAAAAAAACTACTCTATTTTTCAATATTTTACAAGAATGTATCTCTAGATTACATTCTCAAAAGGTTTTATTTTTGTTATTACTTAAAATCAGTAGTTTTTGATAATTTATTTATATTACTTACATGCAGACTATAGTTATTTGTTGTTATTTTAATAATTTGTATAAAATCCATTCTTTGATTTTATATCTTCCCTAGGAGACCTTGGCATATCTTGGGGAATTGATGACTATATTTATGTAAGCTGGTGTTTGCAAGCTTATACCTTTCTTATTGATATCAACATGAAATAAATCTAATTGGTGATACCTGAATTGAATTCCAGCAATTGTATTAACAATATCACCTTAAGGATATAAGTTTACTTTTTAAAGGAAAAAAACTAAATTACTTCCTACTAGTGGTCTGTCTTTTTCTTAAGAGATTTGAACTATAAATGGTGCTTAAATAACTGTTAAAGCGACCCTGGTATAAAGATGAATATAAAAAAGAGGCTCAAAATATTGGTAGGACAATGACCAACCAATTTATATAAAAAAAAAAAAAAAAATGAAGAAGCTCCTTGATAAACATGTGTGGCCTGTATGTAGTGGAAGCATAAAACTGAATTTAAAAATGGAACGTAGAATACAAAGCAAGCAGCAACAACAGACAACGATATTAAAAGGCGAAGCAAAGAAGGAAAGAAGCAATGAGTAGAAACCAATATACATTTGTAAAATGGAGAAGATCAGAAATCTTCTTAAAAGTGAAGAAGACATGACAAGTTCGAGTGCATGGCAGAGTAATCTAGTAAGTGCTCGCATGTGTTCCAGTGCACACGTACGCAGCCGACGCCAGTGTATGCACTGGCTCTGTATATGAATGGGTACGGATGTACTGACGCTCAGTCTGAGCTGCACCACAGAGAGAACGAAAGAGAGAGAGAGAAAGATAAGATAAAGACTAATAAAAGAGAGAGAGGAAAAATTGATTATTCTCCAGCGACTCTCATTCCAACACCTACCCCTCTCTTCATTCTCAGCTGATACTCTCACTCCCCCTCAATTTACTCATTCTTCATATTGCGTCTGTTATTGTGCAGTCAGCGAGGCACCAAATGGGACAATGTCATTACTGCAGTGGGTCAAATTTGAACCAAGGGCAATGCAATTAAAACTCAAATTATGATCATGACAAATGTTAAAATATCAATAATCATTGATGCTTTTTTTTTTAAAATAGGATTTGTTAAAAATGCATATAATGGAGTGAAAGACAAAATAATTATAATGATAATAAATTTGGGAATTATGAAAAAAAGGTAGTAAATGTTTCTACAATGGAAATTATAGAAAACAAATTAACAGTAAATTGGCTAACAAATTTATGGTAGAAAAAATATCACATATGAATACCCCCATACATCCCCCCCCAAAATAAACAGACAAAAGATTTATTCTATAACAGAATTTCTTGTTAAACAATTAAAAACAAGGGATTTAAAAGAGTGAGCATTTTTGAAGATTTCTTCAGATCAGTTAATGAGCTTTTGTACCTATATTACACCCTTAGAATATCCCTGGGAAAATACCCTGCAATTACTTATCATACCCTTTCTTGAGAAGGAAGTAGAAGTATAAACAATGATACAGCAAAGCCAGTGAGTGCAAACAATATTTCCTCAATGGGAGAAGATCATATTTTCAAATTCAAAAACAGGGAAAAATAAAGATTTAAGCTATAAGGCTACATTAATTTCCCAAACACTAACTCACCCACTCAAACTCAGATCCCTATGACAGTCATATCTACCCCTAGCATCACAGAAGTTATCTTGTCTTTGTAACTCTAAGCAAATAAGTTTGATGCTCATGCTAAACAAGAAGCAGTCATAGTAGTTATTGTTTTGTTGGAATGGAGTACCTCATATTTCATAATGGGTACCTAATATTTCATAATGGGCTTCCCCATATTTCATAATGGGGTACCTCATACTTCATAATGGGATTCCCATATTTCATAATGGGGTAGCTTGTATTTCAAAATGCAGTACCTCATAGTCCATAATGGGTACCACATATTTCATAATGGGTACCACATATTTCATACTGGCATTCCTCATATTCCGTAATGGAGTTCCCCATAATTCATAATGGGGTACCTTGTATTTCATAATGTGCTTTCTTATATTCCATAATGGGGTATCAAATATTTCATAATGGTGTATCTCGTATTTCATAATATGATCTTCATTGAGAAGCAGGAAGATTGAAAGAAAAATAATTCTTTATTCTATTAAAAAAAGACAATTGAAAATTACAATACAGTGTAAGCCTTAAGGACAAAGGACTACTACAAATCTGATTGGATAATATAGATTGCTGAGAAAATATAATATAAGCTTTTATAAGCTTCCATAATATCAATATGAAGTGTTTGTTGTTCTTGGGTGTAACAGATTTTACAAGACTGAGTAACGAGTGTGTGGTAGATCTAAGATATGGTCAAGGACAAAATAACAGATCAGTTTAATTTTAGAGTAAAGTTTATATTTGCCATGATTGATTAATTAATTCTTCACCACACACTTCACACATGCAGGTCAGATCAATTAGCCAGTAGGCTGACATATAGACTTTGAATTATGATCTGTGATTTTTACTGTATAATGTTCAATATATATATGATTAATATTCACCAATGTATTAAGGGTCTTGACAAGAAAGCAGATTATGCTGAAAAAAAATAAATATTATATAAATGCTTTTTTTGAGATAAGACTGCAGACTTGTTGATCTATCTATCTATCTATCTATCTATCTATCTATCTCTTTCTCTCTCTCTCTCTCTATATATATATATATACATATATCTATTTATCTTTTTATCTATCTATATGTGTGTGTATATATATATATATAGATCATATAGTGTGTATTTAGGCATATATATACATATTAAAGAGAGAGAGAGAGATTAACCTTTTTCATATATTGTGTGTTCGTTAGGTTTTCTGCAACAGAGTTTGCAAAACCGCCAAAAGCTTTTTTATATACATTTTTAGCCATTAAAGATTTAGTTTACTTTAACTGAATGTTTGGCTGTATGTATGTATTCAGATTTACCTTTTTAGCAAATTTAGAGCAATTCTTGATGTAAAATCTTTAGAAAACCAACCACCCCACCACTGTAGTTTCTACCAATTTGGTATCATCAGGCAGTACACTGAATCTCTATCCCAAAATTTGCAAAACTGTCCAACCAAATTTGGGAGTTAGCTTGTGTAATCTATTATATTATATATATTTGATATTATCTTTAGTATCACACTGAGACTATAGATTTTTTGTTTTACTTTTTATTTTGGAGTGAATGTTTTGGGAATTATACAAACATTTTTTTGAGTTGCATTTTATCAGATACGATTTTCTATATTTAAGGGATATATTACTGAATAACAATTTTTTTAAATGCTGAGCTTGTCTATTTAGTCTGCATATCCAGCAACTCAGGGGTATTATTTTGAAATTGAGCAGGAAGGTTTATTATTCTACTCAAAAATGAAAATCATTCATGAAAAATGGAGGTTACTGGGAGAACAGTTTCTACCAAAATCAAAGAACTCCAAATCGAAAGTTTTTTTTATATTTTATCAACCCTTTGGCAGTTCAACATATTTTGAATCTTCTTTATTTCTCTGAATATGTCTTAGAAAAGAGTTTTTTCCTAAGAATGCGATTTTTACTATTGTTAACCATATTTTTTATTCCTTATTTAATTTCAAGGGGTATATATATATATATATATATATAATATATTTGGTTAGTTTTCTCCAATCAGAAATTCAAAATTATTTTGAGTAAAGTATATTATTCATCTCATCTTATATTACCTTTTAAATAATTTAATGTTGTAATGTATTTGGAGGAAAAATACAGCATGTAAAATTTTAAAAGTTTTTTTATATAAATTTTACATCCAAATACAAGGTTTTAAGTTCATCACCAGCCCCAATTCTGACTGGCAAACTATGGAAATGTAAGTTTAATTTACCTTATATTCCTTGTTGTTAGTATTTTTATATTTGTTTATATATATATATATATATATATATAAATTCCAACGAGAGAAAAGTACGTATATTAAAAAGAAAAAGGACAAATAAATTTATTTAGTAAAAAAAATCACTATTCCACATAATTTATTTTTACATAATTTTAAACGGTTTTCTGGTCTCAATATCAAGTGAAAGCAATATATATTAAAATTTCATTTTTATTTCAATAAAATATTCTCGATAATACAATCTCTGTTTTTAACAATGTCTTTCTTGAATTGGCAATTTCTACACAAAAAAAACAATTAGGTTAGCTCTCAAATGTTTAATTATTGGCATTTTATCTTTAATACTTACCGTGCCTTGGATCTCTTTCCATTTTCTTGTTTTCCATCAATCAAAATATTACCCAAACATGAAAGTGGTATATATATATATATATTCCAACATGTTTTATTATAATCTTTTATATATATATATATAATAATAATAATAATAATAATAATAATATATATATATATATATATATATATATATATATATATATATATATATATCATACACATATGCTTTTTAATTTCATTAACCACAACATTTCACTTTGATCATCCTTACATATGATGGCTAAGTACTATTTTCTGATTGTTTATTTTATTAGTTTTGATTTATTCTGAAATTTAATACTACATTGTATATTTTATCGTTAATATATTATTATATCTTCAAATTTGATAGTTATTTTTAATGCAAATTAATATTTTAAAGTTTTAAAATTTTCTTTTAAACCTTACATTTCTTATACAGTTGTATAAATGTGTTTGTTTCAGTAAAATGTTATATAAATGGTGCAATATTCTTACTTCTGTTTTTATAAAAAATGACTTCTCATCAGAGGTAAATTTTTTTTTTTTTTCTTTTTGTCTAATATTGATGCTATAAGTAAAATCGATGAAAACAATGATAAAAATGCATTTGTAATATCTATATATATATAACCTCAAAAGCTTTTTTTCCATCTGCTTTATATATATATATAAATTATATATATATATATTAATGTAGTAAAGTCTGTTGAAAATAGTATGGTATCAACATATTACATATCATAGCTAGTGGTCATTCTTCTTGCTCAGATGAGAACTTTTCTGCATGCCAACATAAACATGTAGGTTACCACCATATAGCCCAGAAGTCATTATGTTTCAAAAAAGCAGGACCTGCTCATCAATCCACTCTTCAGAAAAGCATTCTAGGTGACTGAACTTTCCCAGTTTCTAACTTTAATCTTCTTTCTTTGCACATATTTTGTTTTTCTCTTTCCATTATATAAAACAAAATATAAATATATCATCTGTTGAAATTGGTTTTGTTTTTATACATACATCATTTATATATACAAAATATTGTGCCATAATAAGCTAGTCTAATAATAAGCAATGCCTGCAACAGTTTTTGACGTTTTGGGATCTCAACAGCTTACTTGATTCAGTTAAATGAAAAAAATAAATCTAATCTTAAGTGGCATTTAAGACCCCTTGATTTAAAATGGCCACATATGGAGCAAGTTTTTTTGTTTGAGAAATAGATTTTCTTACCTTTCCAAATGAAAATTTTTCCTTCTTGAAGATGGTTAAATATTCAAGCAGATTGAAAATTCCTGAGTCCACTAAAACATGTTGTCCAGACAACCACTCCAAGGCTATGTGTTATTTTTTGTGTTGACAATTATTAGTTTATATTTTTTCTCGCATGAATAAATTTTAAATGTTTGGGGCGTTTCTTGCCCAACATGTTTCATTTTAACCTGACGACTTCTTCCTGTTGTGAAAGAAATCAAATGGGACCCCACAAATTTTTTAGGAAAAATTTTCCTTTTGAATGTGTTCATAATTTTAGAAATATATTTATTTATATCTAATTTAAAAATATGTCACAAAATAAAATAATTTATTTTTCGACCGGGAAGTGACTCTAGAACTTTTCAACCATTTATGGGATCTCTCTCTCTCTTCTTATTCCTTGAATATTCACTCTTGTAGTATGTTAATTTGTGACCTGTTTAATCGGCCGATATGTACTCAAATTTATTTATAAAAATAATGTTTAAATGACTAAAATGAAAATTAATAAATAAAAACCATCCTGGATAAATTTTTTGTTTATGTTCACGAAAAATATTGGGCAACATTAAGAGTCCAAAAAATGTGTGTTTTATTTTTTTACCAAACTTTGTGAACAGTAATTTCTAAAAGCCAAGGTCAATATGTCAGACCTAATGACAGTTTCCCATTGAATCCTGTTGGAAGTGAAGGATTTTTTGAATATAGATGAAGTAACAAAATTCAAATAAATAAAAATATAAGGATTATTGCAGTGTCTAATACAAAACAGGTACCCATTAAAAAAATAGCATTTAATCTTATATATATTTTGGTTGCTCTATAGGATTTTTTTGATAAAGACTCAAAGGAACAATTTATCTTCCATGTCAAAACTTTATATTGACTTGAGATATTTAATTGGAACCACATTTTTTTGATGGAGAGTTTATCCATGAAAATTACTATATACCGTCACTACAAAAGGTTTGTTAAATGCAAATTTATATAAATACTGAAAACATGTCTGTTACCTCTACACTTGAACAGTAAGATTTTAAATCTAACATTGGAGATTGATGTATTCTCTTAGGGTCTAGAGGTAGCAAACTGAAGGTGTTGTTTGAGTGGAACTAATTATCTCATGACCAGCTCTCTGGGAGGAATGTGGATTTTAGTTTTGATAAAATAGATTTGTGTCTCTTTAGTCCTCAATACTAAAGAGAACCTGGTGGAAAAGAGAATTTGTTTTATGGTTTATTTTCCCTTTGTGGATTATTTAAAGCTGAAACATATTTTGGAGAGTTAGGCAATTCATGAAAGCTGGAATTGATATGGCATAACAATTTTTTCTCTAACAAAGATTTTTCGAATACGTTTTAAAATACTGGAAAGATGGTCTAGATTCATACCATTTTTCAAGGGTATTTGTTGATGAAGAATCTTATAAAAGATAGATTTATTTCATATTCAAACTAGGTATTTGAGTTCTCGTTCTGAACCTTTTGACTGCATCTTTATGAACTTATATATTGAAATTAAATATATTTTTTTTGTATTCATTCTCTCAAGGCATGGTGGCTCATCTGGTAAAAAATGGAGGTTACCTTGGGAAATATATTTAGATATTTGTAATGTATTTGGAGGGAGAAAATACAGCATTTTCAAGACCCTAAAATCAAAGAACCTTAAATTTAAAGTTTTTTTATATATATATTTACATATGTAAAAATTCAGAAAAAATTAGGTTTTCAAAATTTTTAAATTTAAGAACACTCATAAATATTCTTCAAGCTAATTCTGAAAGTCATGGCAAACTATGGAGAATGCTAAGTGATGTAATTTAATGCCTAATGAAGATTAAATTTAACAGGTCAGAATATTTTTTATTTTTCTTAATTGTTTATATATATGTATATATATATATATACAATATAAAAGACATCAGTTATGATGGTTCAACAAGAAAAGTCCTCATAATAAAAATTTGAACATGGTGCACATGTCACGTTTTTATAGGTTGTAATGTGGATTTATTTAGGGTTAAAATAATATTTTTTTTACATATCAATTTAATGTTTTTACAAAATTTTTAAATAAATCAATTAACTCATTAGTGAAAAATCTTAAAGCGGAATTTCCATATTATTAAAAATAATTTCATTTTTCCTTATATTCAATTAAATATTCTCGATATTTACAATCTCTGTTTTTGTAAATCCATATCTTTCTTGAATTGGCAATGAAGAGAGTTCTGTGAATATAAAACAATTAAATATATATATATAAATATATATTACATATATGTGTACATTTTATCTGTATATATTTTACTGACCCCTGTGTGTTCTTGGATCTGTTTCCATTTTTTTGTGTTTCCATATTTAAGCATTATTTCTGTGTGCATATATTACCATATTATATATGAAATAAGAAAAGCATATTTGTGTTATTCAAGTTACCTAAATATAAGGTGTAATAAATGTCATATTGCCATTAAAAAGCTAAGAAAAAAACCCATGAAACTGTATATATATTACACACATACATATATATATATATATATATATATATATATATATATATATATAAATATACATATATATATATATATATATATATATATATATATATATATATATATACACACATAAATACATATATATATATATTTGTTTTATATCTCTATACATACATACATATATATATACATACAATATATATATATATATATATATATTTATATATATACATACATACATATATATAAATATATATCTCATCAATTAATACATATCCTGATATATCTGTATATATGCTAACTTATTTATGTTTTTAAAGTAACATGCTCTAAAATGTCTGTATTTATATATCTATATATTTATATATATATAACAAACAGTTACACTTATCTTTTAAAAAAGAAAATCATTTAGACTTGTGTTTTCACTAATTTTAATGTACAAATTTTGCCTGTAAAATAAATGATCAAATTGCATCCTTGACGAACGTACTATTTTTATACATTGTTTTATTTTAAGAACTTTGTCTTCTAAAAAATTTATTCTGAAATAGTTAATCTCTTATTAAAACACACACATATGTATATCTTTAAATTTTTATTCATATAATAAAATGACTAATCTTTAAGCAGTTATAATTTGATATATTATTTTATGTGTTTAATGCATATTTCCCATTTGCGTTTTTGTTTAAACATTTTCTATATATTTAAAAATAAATTATATCATATATGTTGGCTTAGGAAAGAAGTATTTTTAAATAGGAAAACATTTTTCTGTCAAGAGATATTTCATTTTATCTAGAGACAATTAACATTTGGTGATAAATCATGTGTGCATGCACCTTTCCATAAGTTTTCATAAGGACTTTTCAAACACAACATGCAAACAATTTATCTGATTTTTAAAGTTTTCTTCAATTTTTCAGTGTTTGTAACAAGACAACAAAATTACTTCTGTTTATAAGCTACAATAAAATCATTTGTATTTGGCTTGAAAGGATGTTCAATAATTTTTTTATTTTAAAATGAATTTTATTTAAGGACTATGTTGCATTTTTCATTTTGACACAAAAATTGGATGGTTGATTTCTAAAACTACCACCACTCATAATGATGAATGGATGTCCCCTCAGAAAGGCACCTTGCCTTAAGAGGATATTAGGCCATAAACTCACACTTGACCTCAAGTGAATCTCATACATACAAACTAGGTAAAATGTTTGGCTCCCTGTACTACCCCATGTGCTATCCTCTACATTCACAAGAGCCAGATCAGGCCAAGAATGGAGTACTGTTGTCATATTTGAGCAGGAGCTGCATGGACTGCACTCTCCAGCCTTGAGAGAGTCCAGAAGCATCTCTGAGTCCTTGTTTTCCACCCTCCAACTCCTCCCTCATAGGTGGGACGTGGCAAGCTTTTCACTGCTCTATCACTATTTTCATGGAAAGTGCTCAGATGGACTGTATTCCTTGGTTCTGCCTGGCCTAACCTTCACAGCAAGGACCCACCATGCCACTTACATTGTAGAAAGCCATGTTCCATCGATGAGAAGTAAATTCCACTCAAACTGCATCTTCAAGCAAATTGCTGATCTTTGGAACTGACTCCCAATAGGATGTTTCTCCAATCACTACAGTCTTAATCTGTTCAAGTCTAGGATTAACCGTTACCTTCCTCCATACAAACTGTATCCTAATGTAACCCACTACCTTGACTGGCCCCTAGTATAGGGTGAACCTTACTGTAAAATAAAAAAATGAAATATATATATATATATATATATATGAATACAATGTTGGTATAGGTAGAATAAAATTCCAGTAACCAAAAACACTATTTTTAAAATAAGTGCTCAATACAAAGTAGAGAGAATAATATTTATTTAAAAATTATAACATAAGTATGTTATAACTTCACTTCAAAAATAGCCATTTTGTTTCAACACTTCTGGTGTCTTGTCAAGTGATGGTGTTAATTGTAAAATAAAAAATTTTTAGAGAGTTCAAAACCAACCACTACCTCCACTATATTTTTACGTAAGATGTAATGGCCAATCAAATTACAAGTATTTGATAATTCAAATAACGTGACAACGGACCCTAAATACAGTTTATTAATGCTTTAAAATTAATATTAGATTATATAGGAAATCAGGATAATTAATTAATGTCCAATTTATTATGTAATTAAAAAATAAAAGTTACGAATATTAAACTCTAAATATAACTATGCATCAAGTTTAGAAACTTACAAAATTATTCAAAGAAAAGATGGAGAAAATATGTCTAAATTTTCATGTGTTGCTCTTAGTACTATATTGAGTTTTCTGTCCTTATCTGAGCAGAAGTAAGTGGTGCAATATATAGCTACAAAATTAGTTACATTGACAGGGTTTTGATTAGAGATTTAGTGAATGAGGGAGAAAGGTTTATTGGTGACAAGACAGACAGACATCATGTCATAATACACAAACATGTAAATATGATTGAATATATGAGCATGCAAATACACAAATGACAAATAAACAGACTCATCAAGATTCAGTCATCCAAATAACTACAGAGACAATGTAAACTACCTGTCAAAATTGCACAAACATGAAAAATCAATATACAAATATATAAACATATGCACAAATATACATATATATATATATATATATATATACATACCTACATACAGATATACATACATATATACACATACATGCATAAATACATATATAAACATACATATGCAAAGCATAAAATCACATACATATATATAAATAAATACTTTTTATCACGTAAATTAAGAAATATGAAATAGAAAGACATGTTAAGCTATAAAAAACATAAAATAAATATAAATATATATATAAATACACATTATTTCATCATTATAACATACTTATACCATTATTACTATTTATATCCAAGTATCAATTTATCAGTTAAATTTGATTCTAGTGAAAGGAGTATCAAAGAAAGCAACATATATTATGTACACCAATGCATGTAAAAGCATATATAAAAAATATACATATACACAAATTATGAAATGGACAAAGTCCGACAATTATTTTAAGACATTTTTTATGTTTATACATTCTTTTTATAGATACAAATATGTAAGTAAATGCTCTGTTTATAATAAACAGTATTAAACAACATTTACCAGTGTGAATGTCCGAGAAATTTTCATAGAAAATATGCGTCCTCTGAAAAAAAAAAACCAGTAAAATTAACCTTGCTAACTGAAACACTCCTCTGTAGCTCAATTGGTAAAAACATGTCAGGCTATATGACAGTTCTGTATAGAATACAGGTTTGATTTCTGTTGGAGAACGCATATTTTCTATGAAAATTTATCGAACATTCAGGCCAGTAAATGTCGTTAATACTGTTTATTATAAACAGAGCATTTACTTAAACATTTGCATCTATAAAAAGAATGTTTAAACATAAAAAATGTCTTAAAATATACACAAGTGCAAAACAATAAAAATATCAATAAAGAAAAAATATATATGAATATACAAACATGAACACCCATATACAAACAGATGTAAGTGGACATAAAAAAACAAGCACATATAAACACAAACATAAAAAAAGCACCTACTAAAGTGTTCTCAGAAGTAGAAACAAATATACTAATGTACAAACAAACATCCTTACCAAAATAGCCATATTAAATTCAGAGTCTATATAAAATTCAGAGTTACAACTATATTAACTAAATAATCTACTTTATATTGAATTCTTCAATAAGAGTTAATAATCAAAATTTAAGGACAAAAAAATTTTACATACTTCCATTTCATTTTACATAAATATTCTATCTTTTATAGTTAAAAAGAAATTTATGCCTGCAATTAACAGTGAGCTCCTTCCTTTGATTTAATAGGTTTATCTTGTCCTTAAATTTAATGATTTCTAGCTTTTCATTGAGACAGAGGTAACATGGTGCATATAAAGAATTACAGGTATGAGCTCTTCTAATTAACTTCCATTTAACAGTGGGAGTTTTGTTTTTCTCCTTTAAACTCCAATAGGACTTGGACAAGGTAGCATGTTTATGATGACATTATCAGAAAATAAGAGCAATAACTATACTAAATTTAGATTTATTGGTAATTTTCTAGCATTTCCATAACAAATGTTTTCATAAGTAAGACTTATAAAGCCAAAGTACGTAAAATTCAATAAAATATTAGAATATTTAAAATATTTAAAATGTTTAGTATCCCTGGGTTGTTAAAAAAAATTATATAAAAAAGTCATTTATGTTGTATTTGTCATGCAATTTTATTACAATTATCTCCTCCTTACTTAAATTCTCCTAACATCAGACTGTCAATAGATGTGTCAACACCTCACAAAACACCCACTTCTGAGTTAAAAATGCTTTTCAGTGATATTTTAAACTAAAAATATGTGATATTTCTTTCAATTCAGATTAATTAAACTTTAAATCTGCTAATTTTTCTCAGAAAATGTTTCAGAAAAGTATATTTTATTATTTAAAATTTTTAAATAAAGGCAATTATGTTGTATCAACAGATTTGTCAATATGAATGATTTTAGTGATTTTACACATAATCAAAAAAAAATAATTCTAATAAATTTTGAGTTTGAAATATACCAAAAGTTTGCTTATTGGAATTATTAAATTTAATCTATTAGATTGGAATTAATATGAAAATATAACCTTCAAGAAAGATTTTTCATTTTTAAAATACGTTTTGAACCTTAGGTATTGCTTTTTTAGGTACCTATAATACATATAACCAGGTTTTCAATGACAGATAACCACAAGTTGTAATAAAATTATACTCAAGAAGGACAAAACTGAATGCAACAAGGGAGGGTACTCTGCTTTTTGTATATCAAATATTTTCCTTCTCCTTGTGTTATTGGTGTTTGACAATATCAGCAAGCTTATTATTATAGCAAGAACTTCCAGATGACCAGATTGCAGCAAAATTATTGAGAGTCTAGACAAATATTATAAAAACAACATTCATAACAGAATAGCTTGTGTTGCTGCTTTGATTAATTTTTAAATGAAATGGCAAATGTACCTGATTTAGAAAGAGCTGTATGCATATATTCTTCTCTCCAAGAGTTGGCTTTTTAAGTCATGATGAAAATAACTACATTTTATTATGCAAAATAATGGTTTTATTATCTATGTACAGAATATCAGAAATGTGGTTCTACAGAAAGATACTGGGAATTCCATAGACGGTGCTAGTAAGCAGCAAGGAAGTCTTAAAGAAGATGGCAACAAAAAAAAAAATTCTACTTGAAATCAGGAAAAGACAGATGGAATTCCTTGAACACATAATGAGGAAAGAAGGCTTAGAAAACTTAATCCTCATGGGGCATATTGAGGACAAGCGAGACAGGGAAGGCTTGTGTGAATGGATGGTGGAAGAAGAAGAAGAAGAAGAAGAAGAAGAAGAAAAGAAGAAGAAGAAATGCTGAAGGCGAGAGGATCAGTGAGTAACCTACCTAATAAGATAAATGTAAATTTAGTGTAAATGAAAAACCAAAGTAGAACTGGCAGCATTAGTAAAGAAGCAAATATTACTTAGATCTTCAAAGGATAGGAAGTTGTGGAGAGCCGCGAAGGAACACAACAGATAAAAGAAGACTCTTTAAGCCCTATTTAGTCAGGGGATGGTCAGCTTCCATTTCTTTGATTTTATATCAACTATATCCACTTATTACAGCTCTGAAATTTTTATACTTCATGCCGCCTCTCCTCAACTTATTTGTTAAAGCAGAAGGTTTTAGTGGTACCAACTTATTTTGACTCCCACCCAAATTAAAATTTCACAAGAAATGTCTACCCCACCCCAGTTGTTAACCACCCCACCAAATTATAAAGAACAGGAGGACAGTTGTATAAATGATTAAGTCGTTTCTCTGATCATTAATTTCTTAAAAATTGACAAAGATAAAAAAATTACTATAGCTTGTGCTTTATTATATTAAAACTATAGGCATGAACACGAAATTCCCTTCACCTGATTTGATGTCATTACTGGTATTTCAATTTATGGTATGCAAATTGTTTGAGGTGATGGTGTGCAAGTTTTCTTTCCCATCAACACATTTTCAGTTTTTTAAGTGGATGAATCTATTCACAATCAATGTTACTATGAAATTGATCTTACATACTTTATTCTTACTATAAGTAAAAGTAATGGCAGTGACTAAGTAATACTTCAACTTCTGTTTCTACTACTGGAACAGCGCCACTGCTGCTATCTGCACCAGAAATACCGCTGCGATTAGTGAAAGTACCGCTGCTTCAGGTAGTACCACTCTCACTTGTAGCTATTACTATTCTTGTAGCCATAATCAGCACTACTTTGATTTGTCTATTGTAAGAACTTAAGGAATAAAAATGAGTTTCAATATTAAGGATCAAGACTTCATCCTGATATTTCAACTAGTAGACTATGAAATATTATAAATTGGGAGAAAGTTTTTGTAGTTATTTATGATTTAAACATTTAAAAAAATTTAATTTGAATATCTGATCAGCTCTATCCTTCTTAATCCAAACTTTAAAGATTTGTCTCTGAAATAGAGGTATAACTATATAACATGGTGCCTATAGTATGACACAAAAAATTACACCCTTATCTAATCATCTGATACACTAGCAAGGTGCAAATTAGATCTGCTATTTAGTTCAAAGATACATATTAAGCCTATTAATACGTAAAATAATATATGGCACTTCAACAAGAAGACTATCTCTTAATTGTCATATTTTATTTGAAGGAAATTTAAATTTTGACAATATAAATTTTAACATTCTTTTATGAAATTATAACACTGCAATTGTTACTAAACAAAATCTTTTAGTACATTACGTCAGACGATATGAAAACATTTTAAGTGTACTTTATGTTTTTAATTCAGAAAAAATGTGATATAATGGCATCAGACTGTCTTTTAACAAATTATGACATAAGAAAATAATTTTTAGCATTTAAACATCTATAAAATATGTAATGATATTTTAAATATTTATTTAAGTTTTTCATTGAAAAATTATGAATGTATAATGGCACTACATGACAATAAAGTGCTAGTAAGAGTCGTCAAAGTACATTCATTGAAAGAAATCGTCTGAAGTCAGATGCCACTGTTTCCAATTCTCCAACTGGCTCCAACTTGCAGTGTATCTGAATAAAGATGATTTCTACCAAATTCCTCTAAATAGTGTTGAAGCTGATATTTACAGAGCTTACTGCTATATTATGTCAAAATACTGGTTCCTGTACGATCACCGATGTTAAGCAACATCAAGCCTGATCAGTATCTAGATGGGTAACTGTTTGGGGATAATAGGTGCTATGAGCTTGGATGTGCGGCTGCTATGGCTTATGGCCATAACATGCTGAAACACCACTGAAGTTAAGCAATGTCAAGTCTGGCCAGTAGTTAGATGAGTGACTGCTTGAGAACACCAGGTGCTGTATGAGTGGTGTGATGGATAATTTACTCGAAATTGTTTATCAGAGAACCAAGTTTCAATTCCAGTCGGGTTTGTTATATTCATTTGTGCAGCTCTTCTCCTCAAGCTATGGATTAGTAAGACTTGTATCACTAAAATCATTATTATCTCTCAAAAATGTTTTACAAGAAGACAGGTAGAAGCAAAGAACTAAAAAAGGTGCCGATTCTTTGCTAAAGTATACATTTTTCAATTTTCATTTTGCTCAGGCTGAACCATGTTTTCTTAACTTGAAATTAAGAGACCAATGAGAATAATTTTGTTAGTGTTAAATGTTGGGTTTAGGCCTTAAGAAGCCTCTGGGCTAATAGAATTTGGGAGCCCCCTTCATTATGTATGTTTACTCCCCCATATCCAATATTGAGCAATTTTACACTTATTACATATCTGTGTTCAGTGAAGTGTAAAACAACAAAAACTGAGCAAAGTAGACAAAATTATGCAAATGGTGCAGTGCTTCTGCTATATATTTAGAGATTCTTGATAAAATCAGAAAAGAATCTGCTATATTGTTGGTCTTGACCTGGTGTCTTGGTTTCAGTCACTTTCCCACCATCATAAAGTTACTTCGCTGTGCCTTTTCTGTAAATACTTTTATGGTAATTATTCGGATGAGCTTTATGCTATAATATCTAGACTTTATGAATTAAAGATTGGCATCAAGGTCTCATCCTCTCACAATTGAATTGGCTAGATGTAGCCATAAGTTCTATGCTGAGAGTTTCTTTTTTGATTATGGAACACTCTTCTGACTCCATACTTTCCAGCCAACAAAATGTAGCCATTATTTAAATAGTCATGTCTGCTGTTTTCCTGATAGTCTTCTATTGTACTCACGCCTTAATAATGTTTCTGTTTTCTAATGATTTCTCACTCAGTAACCCCACTTGTGTTTTAGTGGCTTTTACTGGCTTGCATGAGGTGAATTTGATTAATAAGAAAAAAAACTAAAAAGATCTACATAAAAACTCTATATGTATATAAAAAAAGATGCATCAAATTTGAATTTAAAAGACCCATTCTGTCTAGATGGGCCTAAATACTTGAAATTATTTCAAATTAGTTCAAAGGAGACCCATTAATTCTGAAAATAAAGAAATTTACTCTGTTCTTATATCATTTATTTTTTTAGTTTTATCCATAACCCAAGACTAGAGGACTCTTGAGAGGCCCCCTCTTGTCTTGGGGTTCCTGGCCTGATGCCCATACTGTAAATCTGGTACTGATTGCCTCATGATTAAAGCCTAATTAATGAAGATTATACTATAAATTATTTTCTCAGTGTTCAATGGCATCACAGCATCCAACCAAGTGGAGCCTATGGCATGTGTCCTACTTGTCATGCCCCTAGATATGTCATTGCTTGAAAGGGAAAATATTCTGCCATGTCTTTTATTAGTTTCAGGATCAAATTTGACAAAGAAAAAAATGAGAGAATTTTTTTCCCATTTCATTTTACATTTTTTATTTCTTGTCTCATTGAAACAGACACAGGCGTGTCTAAAAATTCTGATTTTTAACATCTTTCTCATCATGCTTCAATTTGATCAAAAGGTCTGATTAATATACAATAACTATTATCAGTTTTATTATCAATATTATTATTGTATTTTAATTTCTTTCACCAGCCTATTAGATCTAGATATCATAAGAAAAATATGGGAACAATCTCTCTTTTATATATATATATATATATATATATATATATATATATATTATAATTTTTCATATAGACAAAAACAATTTACTCACTACAAAGATGCAACCTTGTTTTTGGTGCATATATATATATATATATATATATATATATATATATATATGAAATGGACAAAGTCCGACAATTATTTTAAGCCATTTTTATGTCTATACATTTTTTTTATAGATACAAATATTTAAGTAAATGCTCTGTTTATAATAAAATGAATTAACAATATTTACCAGCCTGAATGTCTGAGAAATTTTCATAGAAAATATTCATCCTCTGACAGGAATTGAATAAATCAACCTTGCTAACCGAACAATCCTCTGTAGCCCAATTAGTTAAGGCACGTCAGGCTATATGACGGCTCCATATAGGATACAAGTTCGATTCCTGTTGGAGGACTAATATTTTCTATGAAAATTTCTTGGACATTCAGGCCGGTAAATGTTGTTAATACAGTTTATTATAAACAGAGCATTTACATAAATATTTGTATCTATAAAAGAATGTATAAACATAAAAATGTCTTTATATATATATATATATATATATAATTTATATACTTTTACAACCCCTGTTCAATACAATATTCAATCAATATTTTATATATATATATATTGCTAAAGAATTAATGGATTTGTTTTTAATTTGACATTTCTATTAGAAAATAATTGAGAAGAATAATCTTAGTGAAGGGGATGTGCTTTTCTTTAATTAGGTAAAAAGAGCCTTGTTTACTGTGAAGTCCATTGTAGTTGAGCAGTAAAGTATGCATGACCAAACATCAGTTTCCTCCACAAAGGGAGATGCAGGTTCAACCCATGCCAGGGGGACACATTTTCTTTACTTAGATTTACTCAAATGTGTAGTTCAAGTGATGTAATACACACTGTTTAACAAATAAAAATGGAAAGTCTATTTGAAATACAATTATCCACTATAATAATGTTTGTGTGTGTGTGTGTGTGTGTGTGTGTGTGTGTGTGTGTGTGTGTGTGTGTGTGTGTGTGTGTGTGTGTGTGAGTTTGAATGATAAAATAAATGAAAACACCAATGTTAAATATTTCCCTAAAAGCATTGCTTAACTTTAGTGATTGTGCAGGAACCCATTCTATTAGTCAGATTTCCTGCTATTAGTCAGATATATATTTGTATATCGTACCTTCTATATATATATATATATATATATATATATATATATACACACATATATATAGACAAACACATACACACATACGTTGTTGGATGGTATATCAAATCTTAGTGACACTTCATTTATGATTCCATTTCAGCTAAAAAAAGTTCCTTTCCTTTCTGTGCTTTTATATAAATTTATTAAATTCTAATATTTGGGTCTTACAGTCCATTAAGTATAGTGTACACTTATAGGAAGCCATGTTTCCATAGTGTCAGGCCCATTGCCAGAATGTTTTGTGTGGGGGTGCAAGTTAGAATTTGCACACTAAAATTAGTTCACATCATTTTCACCAAGGGTGGGGATGACTTTCTGGGAGCAGCCCACCCCAAGCACCAAACCTACACATTGTATAATAGGACAAAATCCAAATGATTGCCAATAGAGTAGGACTAAGAATAATCGAGGTTTATGCTTTACCAGAAAGTTTTCATGTTAAATGAAACTTGCAGGCAGGAAACAGAATTTGAAATTATTCTTTTAATTCTGTTTCTCCAGTGACCAATCACAGGCCATTTTGTATTTCTAGTAAACATTACAATGGTTGCCATTAACTGCAATGATATGATTGGTAGTTCAGCTGCTATCTATCCTTGTCCTACTACAACAGTTTGTAAGAATACTGCTGCTGCTGCTAGCAGTACCTCTTGCTATTGTTGGTGGCATTATTGAAGCTACTTATACCACTACTACTAACAATAACTCTTCAAACATAAGAGAACCAGTTTTCAGGATGGTTCTTGTTCAAAATAACATCAATCAACAACATCAAACTGAGTCTTAATTTTGGTTACATCCAATTTTATACAAATGCTTTACAGAAAGACACAAATACAACCTTGCATTTTGTTTCTATTAAGTATATTCTTATCAATTGTATAATGTGATAGTGTATAGTAAACTATAATAATAAACTACATCTGGCAGCAAGGACTTTGGTCAAGAGGTTTTGAGAAGTGTGGTAGGGCCTGTTAGGGTCCTGGCTATGGGCAAATAGTGAACCATCAATTTGGGATCAGAACACTATGAAAGTATAAAAATACATTTTTATAGTAAAAATACCAGCAATACGTTTTTATAAAAAACAAAAATTACCACCAATACAGTTTTGCAAAAAAAAAATTTCCAAAGGTCTCAAGAAAATTAAATTTTGGCATTAAATGACCCATGAGGAGTTGATATGCTGCTAAACAAACAAGTGTATATTAAAAGAGAGAGATTTGTTTTTTGACAGCTTATAAATCTTTTGTAGGTTATTTAAAGAAAGAAAATATTTTTAGATTGTAACAATTTTTTCAGTGGTGTGGGGAAGATAATAATGATTTACTGATACAAGTTCTACTAATAAACCCAAATCTGGGGTGAAAAGCAGTGAATTTGCATATAAGTGAATATAACAAAGTTGACCAAATTTAGGACTTGGTTCTTTGATCTCCAATTCCAAGCCAATATCCATTACATCTCCCACACATCAAAGTTTACAGCACTTGCTATTTCCAAGTGGTCACCCATCTAGGTACTGACCAGGCTTGATGTTGCTTAACTTTTGTGATTGTACCAGCATAATATGATCATAAGCCAAGAGAAAGAGAGAGTAAAGTTGATATTGTTAAATAACACATTCTAATCCAATACATTTTCAAAGACTGAGTATTAATACTATACCAAGTAAATGGTTATGGTAATCAGGATATTAGCCATTCACTTTGCATTCATTGAGTTAGCATTAGTGCCAGTTGAAATTTATGAAATCTTTCTCTTAACCCATTTCCTGTCAATTATTTTTGGATAAACTTTTCATTTTTAGGCATTTTTTTTTTTTATTTGTTTGGGAAGAATAAAAAACTGAGGCACTTTGAAGTACCCAAGCTCTGAGTTGACAATTGGACTCATTTCAAGCTCAGAAGGGCATGGAAAGAATCAAGATTGACATATAAACACGTCTGTAACTGGTTTTGAATGTTATGTTTTGGACATGTTTGTTTATCCATGTTGAAAAAGACACTTTCAATAAAAATGTATATAAATATCTATGCTGGAGAAGGGGTTAAAACAGTTTTTTAGGAAAATAGGTTTCTAAAGATCAGTAACTGTTCTTACTTTTTCTAGTATTCATGGGGGTTTCCTTCCTAAGCTTTTGTTGGGAATAGTGTGGAAAGTCAACATCTTCATTATATCATTATTTTCCCTTTCAGCTGTACATGCTCTCTTTTTTTATTTGCTGCTGCTGTTAAAAATCTTCAAGCGATGTGGTTTCTGTTATTTGGTGAAGTTCTTTGTTTATAATTCTCTAGCACCAGTCTACAAGAGTTGATGAAGACAGTCCTCTTCAAGACCTACTGGGTTCATTCACTTGAAAACATTAATCCAAGTAAATGAGTGACTGTTTAACCCAAATCAACTTCAAGGCAACATACATAAGAAGGCTTAACACTTTTATTAATAAATAATTAATTGTTTGAAAATATTTTTGCAGATTAAGAACAGACTATGAATAAATATATATGAAAGGTGCATCAAAATTCTACTCAATTTCAATCAACATTGTATTTTTAAAGATTATGTAATGCTCTGCATATAATACTTTTCAATGTTCTTAGCGGTTCCAATGAAAATTTTCAAGTGTTTATGGTTAGTTTCTTCTTTACCTTGTATTTTAAAACATCAGAATTGACAACTGATGGTTGCCCACTTCTGGGCTTTATTTCAAGGGATAAGTTATCAGTTTTGTGCATTTATTGTTTCATTTCTCTCCATTTTCCAAATTCAATGTGTCAGTGGCTTTGATGCTCAGTTTAAAATAATATTTCAAAATTGCCAGAATAACAATAATTGTATCTGTTATTATAACATCTGAAATAAAAACTTCAATAGAATAGTATTGACAATGATATATATTATTACTATTACTATTACTGCAACAACAACAACAACAACAAAAACAACAACAAAAACAATAATAATGATAATAGTAGTAGTAGATCGTCTTTAGTTTTATTCATGTAATAATCTTTGGCAGTATTTTCCAAATGGTACAGTGCACCTCATAGGTGCAGTGGAAGAGGATAGCAGATGAGGTGGAATGATTGAAAGATGATCAAAGATTTAGAAACAGTTTTAAAAATTCATATGCCAAAAATAAATATGATTTCAAAATTTAAAATATTATGAATTACTGTAGTTGCATGCATGAGTCCCAGTATAAATAGTTAGAAATAATTATTGACTGATGTTATCATAGTGATATTTTTACATTATATCAGTCTTAAGAATATAGTAACTAGGGTCTGCAAGTTGAAAGAGAGAGTTATCAATGATAATTTTCTGATTTCAAATCCATGTTTATCTCTCTTTAATCCTCTCTCTGATTTTTTTTTTTTTTTAAATGTATATTTTATCACATAAAATTTGGTGAGGTGCAAGCAAATTTTAATTCTGAAAATGCGTCCCAGAGAAAATTTTTGGAACCACTGATCTTTGGAGTAAGGGCTTTTAAAAAGTAAAATACTTTTGATGTACCCTAATACCTTCCCCAAAGTCAGAAAATCATTTCCAACTGTCTTATTCAGTTAGAAATTTATTTAATATACTTTAAAAAAAAAAATGATCATTTTACATTTTCCAGAACTCAACAAAAGACAATATTCCTTGCAAAAAATTTTCTTCTGAGTTTGTCTATATTTCTGAGATGAAAAAATATTTACATTATTCTGACTATTGTCCATCCGAACTCAAAATTTGTGATAAATATGGCGACAAAAATGAGGGGCAATAGTCCGAATAATGTAAATAAAATTTTCTTCTGTGTTTGTCTATATTTCTGTTTTATGTCTTATTTATTATTCGACTATTGTCCTCATCCGGGCGTATGAAGCGGCCGAAATGTTGTGATAAATATGGCGACAAAGATGAGGACAATAGTCCGAATAATGTAAATAAAATTTTCTTCTGTGTTTGTCTATATTTCTGAGATGAGGTATTATGTACATTATTTACATTATTCGGACTATTGTCCTCATCCGGCGTACAGCGGCCGAAATGTTGTGATAAATATGGCGACAAAGATGAGGACAATAGTCCGAATAATGTAAATAAAATTTTCTTCTGTGTTTGTCTATATTTCTGAGATGAGGTATTATGTACATTATTTACATTATTCGGACTATTGTCCTCATCCGCGTCTACAGCTTTTATAAAAGCACAAAGATGAGGACAATAGTCCGAATTATCTCTACTCTTTTATCAAAGCACTTAATTCAGTATTGAATATAACAATGATTGAATATTATACAATGAAAATTTCAGATGAAAATTCAATTAATAATTATATACACGGTTCTGGATTTATTGATTCAACCATTTCTGCCTGAATATCTTGGATGAGATGTTGTTATTATTATTTAAACTATTTATGTATGGTTTATTGTTCTCATCTTTTTATTGTTATCACAACGTTTCAGCTGTTGTGCCCTTTCATCAGCTGTATGTCAATCCGGGATTCAGTTTGGAATTTCCTGTTGGTTACCTGGATCAACATACACCTGATGAAGGTTGGAGGACACAATGGCTGAAATGTTTTAATAACAATAACAGAGATGAGGACAATAGTCTGCATGTAAATAGTCTAAAAAATGTTTCAGCCTTTTATGTATATTACATTTATTTATATACTAGCAGTAGAGCCTGGCATTGCCCGGGGATGTAACAGTAAGAGATAGATCAAGTATCAACCATCATAAAGACTGAAAAATAAAATTGACAAAGATTATTGTTTAAGGTTGACGGACATGTCTTAATTAGTTCTTTTTTTGTTTGTTTTTTTTTTTGTTTTTTTTACAAATTGGTCAAACCCAAACTCAAACAAAAACATTGTTTTCAATCGTTATGAGTCTATTGATTGAATAGAATTTTATTATAAACAATTGTCTTATAAATGGAATTTTTAAAGCATTCTGAATGTAAAAATAAAGAAAAAAGTGTGCAAGACAATAAGAAACACTACCTGCCAAAAAAAAAGTGAAGTTTTGTTGAAATCGGTTGAAAAAATGTAGGAAATCCGATCCCATATATAAACAAACACACACACACACACACACACACACACACACACACCCTGGGTTTTATAAGTATAACTTGATATGAGTTGTCCCCCTTTCATTCCACAAAAGCGATGCCTCTTAATTGTGTTTTCAAATTGATTTCATGCAAAAAGAATTGTGTTTTTCCAATTTTTGGCACTGTCAGAACCACCGCAAGGTAATTTTACGTAGTCCTGTGAAGTTTTGTTGAAATCGGTTGAAAAATGTAGGAAATCTGATCCAATATATAAACGTACAGACACATACACACACAACCTGGGTTTTATAATAAGTATGATATGTATAAAATATGTATATTTAGGCAACATATCTTAATTCAAACATGTTTCACTGAATAATATAGACATATTGCATCTACTTAGTTTTAACTGATCCTTTCCAGTTGTCTAATCAGTTTCTTGATGTTAAAGTGAGATTCATTAAGGAAAGCACTGTAGTTTTTTAACTCAAGTACTTTTGACCTCTTCTAAGATCATCTTCAGGGGTAAATTACAAAGACAAACTTATTGTAACTTTGGTAAAATGCATTCCATAGTGATAGTGATTTTTAAAAACATGTGTGAACATGCTCTATTATAGCTATTTTAGAATTTTAAATTTATATATTATATATATCATGCACAAGATGAAACATGAATTGTATGAAGTGATTGAACACTTGATTTTTAATTTAATTGTATTATTATTGAAATTAGAATACTTTTTAAGCAATCCCCCCAAAATACATTGGTGAAACATCCTGAAACTTAAAGAAAAGAATATACAAAGATAAAAGGGGACTAAAATTATTCCACACACTCAGGGTACTTCCATTCTATAGCGCTGGGACCTTTGTGATCACAAGTTTGATCTGGGAAAAGCAATTTTAATAAAAAATGAATATAATTTAGTCAGACGACGATGCATTGAAATTGCTATGATCTACAAGTCCCCTATGATTAACGTACTACTGGGCTATTTCCGTTTATTGCCTGCCCTTATTAAATTAAAACTGAAACAATGTGGGATATATAAACCATGAAAAACATAATAAATAAAAGAAAAATAAATAAATAAAAATGAAAACTCAGTTGATATTGGATATAATCTAATTTCTATAATAATACATTTAAAGTAAAAATCAAACACACACAGACACACACACACACACACACACACACACACACACACACACACACACACATCTGTTCTAGTATCTTAAGTGTCAGTTATAAACATTCATATTTAAATTTTACAATAGTCAGTTTTCAAATAGTGCCTTATAGTTTCAACTCAGAGTTGTACCAAATGCTGAGGAACAAAATGTGTATTTATTATTAGTATATCAAGTATGCGGTGCAGTTCAATTTACATTACATGAATCATTCATACAAAAAACAGATATCGAAGTTAATGATTTAAATGGCGAAATACATCTTTGTATATGAACGTTATGATCCCTGTTTATAAATTCCAGTTGCATAAGGTCTTTTTTTTAGTTTTTACAAGCTTTTGTCTGTTCCTACAGACATCTTCAGGAAAATAGATTTGTTTTTGTTTTTTACTTCTCGGTAATAACAGGACAATGAAAATAGAGATGTAATCCGAAAAAATGTTTTTAGAAATGTGTTATTGTTAATTGTAAGAAATTTTTTAATTTCTATATCTGTTTTTTGTATGAATGATTCATGTAATGTAAATTGAACTGCACCACATACTTGATATTAAAATAACTGATCCCATGTGCAACTTTCGGATAATAACTGTGACATTCCTGTATTTATTGAACAATTTAGGTCATGCCACATTGACTGAAAAACCTACCAGTAGAAAAGAATTCTCCTATTACCATATTAGTACAAAAACGCACAATCTTAAAATTTAAAAATTCAACCTCAGTGTTGCGACCGCATGCTCCAAAAAAAAAAAAATTTCTTACAATTAACAATAACACATTTCTAAAAACATTTTTTCAGATTACATCTATATTATTGTTATTATTAGTATATATATATATATCATCCTTCAACCTCTGGTTGGTTGGAACTCCATTGACAATCCCTTTCCACACAGTTCATTACTGTATTGCTGTCTCCAGATCCCCAATATCCAATCCTGAGTCTCGAGCTATGTTGTCTGGGAAAATCAATTTTCGTGAGAAGACACTTCCAGAAGGGTGCCATAGGACTAAGGACGAGAGGACTTCCCTGTCTACTCAGTAACAGTGGTCGGTAAACTGTAGTTGTTTTTGCTTGAGCTTAAGAGAGATTGGTCTCTGTTCTCCGTAGATTTTATTAAGTGTTGCATAGGATCTCGAACTAATGTTCTGGCTTTTTCTTAGTAGATTTGTATATGCTCCATCCAGTTGTTTTTCAAGATGAGCAGATAATGTCCAAGATTCTGATCCATACAGTAGGATGGGTTCAATCAGTTTTTGAAAAGTTTGGAGTTTTAAAGAGAATGAAAATTTGAGCACCAAATAAAGTCTGGACACATAGGAAATCTCATTAACTATATTTCTTATTTGTACAGATTAAGCATGGTTGCTTGCAAAGTGTATTAACGTTTGTATCACAAAGGATGGAAATCATATTGAAGATGATATTTATTAATATTCCAATTCAATAAAATCTTGTTGAAAATTTCATTTCTCAAATATATGCATTTTTACCTGCGTCTAGACTTTAGGGGCACTTTATATATATATATATATATATATATATATATATATATATATATATATATATGTATATGTGTGTGTGTGTGTGTGTGTGTGTGTGTGTATTCATAATATCCAACGTTGATAGCATGACTTGGGGTTTCATGCAGTTCTTGCAATCTTCATGTGGGGAACATAATCTGGCCGTTATAGAGTTAGATTATGTTCCACACCTGAAGATTGCAAGAACTGCATGAAACTTTGAGTTGTGCTATCGACATTGGATATTATATATATTCACTGACATATACTTATAGCTCTGTCTCATAACTGTATTTATAACACCTGAGGTAGAAAATATGTTTATACTTGCAAGTATATTTGTGTATGTATTTTTTTTTCATATCATACTTTTAGTTTTATATATATATATATATATATATATATATATTGATTTTAATCAAATATGAACAATATCTAAAAACAAATTTATAAACAAATCATACAGATGCATGCTGATGAGATGTGCTAATACACATCAAGACAAGATTGCATTTCTGTAGCCTTTTTTACATGTTTTTGATGCAATATCCTAAAATAAATAAATGTATATATATATATATATATATATATATATATATATATATATATATATATATATATATATATATATATATATATATATATATATATATATATATATATATAATTATTTAATTTTTTTTTTAAAAATATGATTCCTTTGCTACAAAAGAGTTCTCATGTTTCAAAAACGAGAGCCAAAATCATCAATATAATTATTAAAATTAAATTGAATTAAAGCTTAACCCAAATCATTAAAGGGAAAAACCCTTTATGAAGTCGTCAAAAAACAAATTGTAGTTCAGTGCGACGTATTTATATATGAAACAGTCGGTTGAAAATAAATAAAATAAAATAAAACAAAATTATCCAGACACTTAACAACATACTATAGTGCCAAAATCTATCTTCCTCTGTGAACGAACAGACGATGCACGTACAAGAAAGACATCAGCTTGACCTCTCCCTGAAGGTAACTGATATGTGGGTAAAAATTAACTCTTAGGCCCCTTATTACCCCCAGCCATTTCCATAGTAACAAATGAACATGCTTATAACGATACGTAAACTTCAAAATTGCTTATTCCTAAATTTTCGCTTGAGGATGAAACAGGGCTTGTTACTTTAATTCAATTTAATTTTGATAATTATATTGATGGTTTCGGCTTTCATTTTTGAAACATGAGAACTCTTATGTAGTGAAGGAATCATATTTTTTTAATAATAATTATAATCTAAGCTCTACTTCTGTATGGAGCACTGTTTTTTTTAAAATAAAAACAAAAATACTAAAGAACCCTGGATTATTTACCTAATGTGTTCTTTCCTATTTTTCTACATACCTGCACACACACACACATATATATATATATATATATATATATATATAATTAGTTACACCATTTATATTGTTCAGAGTGTTGTCTTCATTGTTATAGTTATATTCACAATAATTCAGCCATTGTACACTCCAATCTTCTTCAGGTGATATACTTTGGAATTTTAGACCAAACCCTTTATTTCATCCACCAGAGTAGATTGTTCTAGTTCCAAATACCATATCTCAATTTTAGTTAAATCCCTTTAGTAACTCAACACTCCAAGTTTTTGTTCACCTCTGCTGTGGTCAGGTATTGAACTCACAACTCTATGGTCAAGTCACTGAATTACTTTAAACAATACTTTTATCCACTGTACTATGTGTCTTTTTATAAGTAGAAGTTTATACATTCTCTTTCACTTGAATAGCCCCCTTCTTAATGGCATTATTGCTTGCTTGGATTGAATTGATTTAAAGAAAATATTAGGACATTTCACACTTTACTTCCATTTAACAATGAAAAGCAATTCACAAACTCTTGATCTCTAGTCAATCTAACTGACATCTCTGCTGCAAATAAAGATGATGATGATAAATTCTATTTCTTCGCATCTTTTACTGGTACTGCTTTCACAAACAGTATCACTAATATTGTAATATCAATGAACGAGAGGGTGGTACAAAGTGAAGATTATGAAAATAAGGAGAATAGATAATGTTTTCATTCTTGACTTGTAGAAGTTAAAATTGTAATGTTTAGAAAAGTACCCTTGTGAGAGTCTGTTCCACAAAATGACATTTCTTTTAAAAAGCATCTGAGTGGAACTCTCTTCTTACATTTGGAATATAGAGAAAATGAGTGTGATTTGACTTGGTGAAAGTAGCATAGCATGACCTAGGTGGAAAGGTCTGAACTGGTGGAACTGAAGAATAGAGATTTTCTGAACATTTGCCATGTAAATAGAAACAGATTAGCAATAGGCTTGCAATGTTGCAGCTGCATTTAAAGCCATGCATTTTAGGGATCAGCACAAAGCCATAAAAAACTCCAACTATGGCATGAATGCTTAATGCTCTTTACAGAACGGATCATCAAAAGGGTAAGTCTTTTCAATAAAATGTTTTTTCTAATCACTCTTGTCATCAAATAAATACTATTAACAGGAGATCTTAACCTTCACTCTTGCAACTCTGTGAGACTGTAGTATTCAATGAATAAAAAGAAAAAATCACTAAGTGCCTTTTTACAAACCAAATGTAACATCCATCTGAGGAATGTATTATCACATGTATAACAGGATATTAAAACAACAGCTGAAAAAAGAATGGAATAATAAAAATAATTTATATCAGAACTTCAGAAAACAAATGTAGACATCAAATAAAATTATAATTTCCATTTTTTTTTGTCGACATTATTGATTAGCATATCATTAAATGTTAAGTTTCAGACATTTTATAGCAATTTTTAAAACCAATAAAATAAGTAAGATTTACAAGGTTTTTAATTCAATGTTTTGAAAAAAAAAATTATTTATCTGTTTTTTTTTTTCTCAGTTTAATCCTATACCCTCTTTGGGGATTGATGCTTGTAAATAAGATTCTATTACAGAAAATATTCCTCTACCATGTACTGTACAGACACTGAGACAGATTCTGAAACAGAGAGCAGTTCATATCTATTTTAAAGGCATTAACAAATTATCAATAGTTAATAAATAACAGAAATCATAAATAACTTAGATGCTTGATCCATTAAGCCATTTCATGATACTACTAATCATTTTTGGAATAATACCATGTCTCTTCAGGATGTAGGTGGCCATGGATCACTACAGCTTTCCTTTTTTCCATATAATAATATAATTTTAATATATCTATGAATTACAGTGACTTCATGGGAATGATAGTGGAGTGGTTTCTTTTCGCTTTTTTCACAGTTTGAAATTGCAAATTTTCTTTCTCTTAGACTGGTTGCTGCCCATGGTTAGAGACCCCATTCTATCTTGTTATTTAACCCATAACTGGGGGAAGGAGGGGGAAAGATGGATTCATGCCTTTCTCAAGTGTAGTAGTGCAAAAGTAATACAATAGACTTGAGTGGGGGTTTGAACTAGGTGATTTCTATGCTTGCAACTGTTACTGCACCTGCACATCTTGCTGCTAATAATAGTGATTCTATGACCTAAAAAATCTCAGTCTTTTTATTGTGTCGAAGTTTCAATGGCACTAATATATAAAATATGGATAAGACTAAGCCAACTTTGATACAGGTCATATTATGGATCACTCATTCAGGAATGACTTCCATAGCAATCGACCGAATTCTAATCCCTGCTCATATGTTATTATTAGTAACATGCATAGAAAGTAGTAGTTCTGTTAGTTAAACTAAAGCTGATTGAAGTCCAAATTAATAATATGCCTACTATGTAAAGAAATACAATTCCACTTCTAACATCTTATACTTAATTCTCCAAAAAATTTTAATGGAAAAATAAAGCAAGAATGATAGTGTGTAAGAATGACTAAAATCCAATCCATTTGCTAGCTTCAATCTTCGTTGACGTCATACTCAGAAAAATGTAACTGTTACTGCTTTTATTTATTATACTTGGTTTGTATGATTGATATTTGTTGTTAAAATACTAAATTTTGATAAAGAGTAGGTTCTTTATCAGAGGTTATTTTATTTATCTTTTAAATAAAACCAAACCCTTCAGAAAACGTTAAAATGACATCTTTTGAATTCTGAATAACATGGAGACAATCAATATTTAATTAAGATACAAAAAAGTAGATGATTTTCTTAATATTTGAATGTTTATCCCCTTCATCTGAAGGATAACAATTGGAGTCCCTCTTTCTTCAGGAAGTTACGAATAAAGAAAATACAATAAAAATAAATGGAAACAATTTGAAAAAAAACATTGATCAAATATTGATTACTAATAAATATGTGTAGCTGAATTAGTATTAACCTTTAAATTCTTGTATATTTAAGTTAAAATTGCTTTATATTAAGTTTATTTATAATGCTCTTTTCTCTCTTAATGAAATGCCATATATTGTCTGCATGATATAATTTTACCCCAAGTATCACTTATCATGTTTATACAAATTAATCGTATATGCTTCTTTTAAGTATATCATGTATATACAATTCACATTAACTTTATGTAGCCACAAGTTGGTATATAGTTGCATGTATTAATACATCAACAACTCTAAGCAGAAGAAACTTGTGTTTGCAAGTACATTACTAGTAGTAGTAGTATTAGAAGTATTAGTATTAGTAGTAGTAGTAAATAATGCTAAGTTACATATATAACATATGAAAAGTACTTTTTAGAGAAAATATATTCTTAAGGAACCGCAAGCTGCTAAAGTTGGGAGCAATTCAAGAAACAGTATCATGAACAATATCTAAATTATATTTTTGTTCTAATGTTCTTGAAAAGGACAAAATTCTTCTCTTCAGTCCCATGGTTGGTTATAATTAACCATGGTCTTGTCACTGGTATGCAGCCATGACAGATAACAAAAGAGTAGGGAAAGACAATTCTGCCCATATCTGCTAATTTCCTAATTCAACATGCTTACAAACTTTAATCGAGAAAGAAAACGTATCTTAGTTATAAACAAAGAGCTACTTATGTACAGTAATGTATAATACAGTGCTGAGGAAATATAAAATTGTTTTTAATAGTACTTTTGTTTTTATACTAATTCTATAAGTAGAAGGACTCTTGCAGTGGTACTGCGAATAGAAGAAATACCACTTCACATAGTAGTACTACTCATTTTGTTGGAATACCATTATGATTGATAATATTACTGCTAAAAGTAATGAAGCTACAAACAGAAGAACCCCCGCTGTCAGTACTTCTACTGCTACTAGTAGAAGTACCACTGCTACTGGCAATACCGCTGCTGTGTCTGGTAGCAAAACCAAACTAGTGCCAAGTTGATTATTGATTTTAGCACAGATCACTTCAGTGCAGCGGGAAAAATGTTTCCCCATCCGAGAAGAGATTTCAGTTTGGAGCAATCAATATTTCGTCATTTTGAGTTTATAGTCTTTTTTTCTCTTTCTTTTTTTTTTTTACTGCCTCCCCACACCCACCTTCATTCTACACGTATAAAAGATTCCAAACTTGTTTCTATCATTGATGGGAAATAATTTTGGGTTTGGGTCTCAACTCAGCACCAATGTAAAAATATAATTTTTTCAGAGTTAAAAAGAAAAAAGAAATAATAATAATAATAATAATAATAACAACAACAATAATAATGAAAAAAGAACATTAAATGATATCTTTGTTATCAGCACCAGTTGGCAAAACTGCAATGAGTTCAAATTTTGGTTCCAACCAATAACATTACTGAATTGATGACCTTGAGAAAGGCATGATACCAATTTTTCCTGAACATCGTTCATTGCAAATCGTCTTGACTGTAGTCTTTTGATATATCTTATGTTTTTTTTGAAGACAGAGTAAGCCTTATGCTGTGCAAGTTTTCTTCATTATAAGTTCCACAGAAAATGAAATAAAGAAATGAGGTGATGCTGAGCAAGATTTCTTTGCTATAATTCAATAAACATAAAAGCCGAAATCGCTGTCTCAGAATGAACAAGTTGCAAAAAGAACAAATCTGATGCTCCTCTTGTTGGAATACAATAAACCAGAAATCTTAAAAGATTGTGCATAATCTTTCATTAAGCACTTATGTTATCACTTTTATCCAATTTCTTTTCTTTTTGATGCATAATTGCAAATAATTTTCTTATTCATTGTGTAAGATCTTTTTTTTATGGAAATAAAAAGGTTTAATGCTTTCTAAATGAACTAATTTGACTCAGTTCTGCTTTCAGCTGAGTTAGATACCTTTTCAATATAGATTTATGTAAGAATTTATGATTTTTCATAGATGAGAATGGTTTGTCTCCTATGGCTTATCAGTCCTTTGCAGGTTATTGAAAGCCAGAAAATATTTTTAGATTATAAGAATTTTTTTTGGTGGGAAATAATAATAGATTAGTTATACAAGTCTTACTTATTTACTTATATGTGGAGGTGAAGAGGTGGATTCATACCTTTCACAGGTTTATTTGCTCATAAGTGAATATAACAAACCTAATGGGAATTGGAACTTGGCTCTGCAATTAACAATTCCGAGCCATTATCTTTTAGACCACCAATGTATCTAAGCTCACATCACCTTGTATTCTCAAGCAGTCACCCATCTATATACGGACCAGGCTTGACATAGCTTAACTTTGGTGATCATACAGGAACTGCTGTTTCAATGTGATGTGGCCACAAGTCTGTATAGATAATAGGGAAACACAAAGAGAGCAATGCTCTTCAGTGTGTAAAGTGAAATCAGTGTGTTGAGTTCAATCTCTGATCAATACTGTTTCATTCATTAATGCCCTTGGGAAAGACATGAATATATCTTTCTCGGCTATGAGTTAAATAGCAGGGCAGACTGGGCTATCTTGCCTTGAAGTGGCAACCAGTTTAGGAGAAGAAAATTTCTGAATTCAAAACCAGCCCGAAGAAGGATGGTCTTTGTCAAGCTATCTTGCATTAGGGGGCACACCTTTACAAGAGTATTAACATTTAATAGCTAATGTAGCTGATATCTGATATGAAAAATGACCTGTTACACACAAGGCTATGCAGTAGGAAAACCTAACAGTAGGTAAAGATAGACTAATGCTTAAGAATAGATGTGGGTGGCTTGATTATTAACAATACAGAATCCAAATCTTTGCTGAGACAATTTATGTTCATTTTGTTTAAATGTTCTTGGGAATGGCAGGAATTTTTTTTGCTTCAAACTAGGGGAAAATTCAAAGGAAACTGGATTTTCTAGCCTAAGTTGGTCAGCTGTCTTTCAGAAAGAAAACTCTGAAGTTAAACTTGAATGGTTGGATATAGATTAGCAGCTCCATCCTATAAAATCCAACTTGTTACTGAAACTGCAGCATCATTAGTGTTCCTATACACTGTAAAGTGTCTACAGGTTTGATTGATTTGTTTTTTATGGCTTATTTAAAACTAGAAAATATTTTTAGATTGTAAGAATTTATTAGGAGATAATACTGAATTAATGATACAGCTAATAATTAACCCATAGCTAGTGGGTAGAAAAGTGGTGGATTTATACCTTTCCCAAGGGTATTTATGTGTAAGCGAATATAACACACCCAAATGGAATTGGAACTCAGCTCTCCGATTTGATTGATTTGTTTTTTTTACAGTTTATCAATCTTTTGCAGGTTATTTAAAGCCAGAAAAATATTTTAAAGTGTAAGAATTTTTTTTCTTTGTAGAGATAATAATGATTTACTGATACAAGTCCTACTAATTAACCCATAGCTAGGGGGTGGAGAAGAGCTTATTTAATGCCAAAATCTAAATATTTTGTAGGCAGTTTTTATTTTTTTAATTTTTGGGAGATAATAATGTTTTAGTGATACAAGTTTTACTAATTAACCCATAGCCAGGGGAAGAAGAGGTGGATTGATACCTTTCCCAAGGATATTTTCACTTAAATGAATATAACGAACACAACTCTGGGCCATTATCCATTGCACCACCTGCACATCCAAGCTTACTGCATCTTGTATTCTCAAGTGGTCACTCATTGTGATACTGACCAGGCTCAACATTGCTTAACTTTAGTGATTGTATGAGTATTGGTGTTTCAATGTGATATCGCCATAAGGCAGGAGTCTACAGGAATAAACAAAGAAACAAACACATTGGCTGTGCTTTCTTCTAATAATATAAAACAACCAGCATGAATGTGAAAAAATCCATCTCCCCATATTAAACATATTTGCCATTACTTTAATCCATTGCTGTGGAGTAATGGATAACAGCTCAGATTGAGGAATCAAAGAGCTGAGTTCAAATTCCAGTCAAATCCATTATATTCACTTACATGCTAATACCCTTGGGAAAGGTATTAATCCTAATTTTCTCCCCCCAGCTAAGTGACATTTGGGATATCACTGTGATTACTATCATGACAGACTAACAGACCAAATTTTCTCTTCAGCCAGTAAGACTTCCTTCTGCATCTAACTGTACGTCTCTCCTTGCTGTAATCATAACTACTTGAATGGGCAACTTGCGACTGCCCATGACTTTTGACCCTGACTGACTATAAGTCCATTTTTATTTCTTTAGTGATGGATTGTGGATCAGATTGAAGAATCAGGGAGCTGAGTTCAAATTCAAATTGAATTTATTACATTTACTTACATGCTAAAACCCTTATGAATCCAACTTTTCTCCCCTCAGCTATGGGTAAATAGCAGGACAGCAATTACAGTTAACTCTGGGTTTTTTTCTTTATATGTTTTATTTTCCTTCCTTATTTCTGGAGAGTGATTGATTGCTTTGGATCTTTCACATCTTGATTTTAGTGGTGACTCAGTTCATTGTCATAAAACTCCTGTTGCTTCAGGTCCAAATAAAACATTTACATTGACTATGTATGACTTAAGCAATTCAGTGAGAACTCAATGTGTCAGAGTACCATGTCATTTTTGGTTGAATAGTATTTTGGTTTTCAGAGTTTCACATAAAAGATTGTGTAATTCAAATGAGCCAATGTACAATACAAAACTTTCTTTTTATAAAAATACATTTATTTATTATGGGGTCACAAATCATATATTATTGGTTATTTGAAGAGACAAAATCATACACGAGAAAAGGGAACAAAACTAAAATTTTCTTCCTCTTTTGTAAATAAAAAAAAATCATGTCACAGAGTTGGGTATTTCATGAACAGACTTCTCTAAGGGAAAGGAAAACATATCAATCATTGTATCTAATAATATACACAAGTTCTACTCTTTTACAGTCTTATATATTTTATAATCTTCTTTATTTGCTGTGTTCCCTCAGGACATAGATGATCATGGCTCTCCACAATTTCTTGTCCCTTGTAGCTCTTAATAAATTTTATCTCTCTGTTATTTCTCCTAAACCCTGCCCCACAATCCATTTACTCAAGCTCACTAAATATGTTATGCCTTGTTTTCCTTAGTCCCTCTTGCCTTCTACCTGCCCCATGAGTATCAGATTTTACAAGCCTTCCTTCCTCATTATGTGCCTCAGAAATTTCAACTGCCAATTCCTGATGTTAAGTATAAGTTTCCATTTTGTTTCCATTTTCTCTAAACCTTTGTTGTTGCTCACATGTTTGGTCCATAGTGTTCTTGGAATCCTTCTATAAAATGACATTTCTGTTGCTTCAAGTCTCTTCTTCATCTTTGAAGAGACAGTCCAGATATTATGCAACAACTAATAATAAGATTTATGATTATGGGGGTTGATCCTTTTAGAAATACTGTCTGTGGAGCATTAATCATTATTTAAATAGTTTTAATGGGATTAATTACCAAAAATCTTTGTTGCTACCAAACTTTAAACTCATTAACAGTTTATATAATATGAAAAATTCAAGGTTCAATTAATTGAGTTCTGTTGACATGAAAGATGGTGTCAAGTTTGCACAGTCTGGAAAAGAGAAGAAAACAGTTTAATTTTGAATATGGTAGGATTGTTGAATTTTGGAATTGGGGAATATCACAACTTCAGAATCAGGGGCTAAATTTTCCTTTTACAAAAATACATTTATTTATTGTGGGTCACAAATCATAAATTATTGGTTAGTTCTTATAAATGTAATATACAAGAAACAAACTCATACATGAGATAAAAAAAAGAGAAAGATTTTCTATCTCTTTTATAAATATTATCTAAGAAATGTCATGGTGCAGAGATGGGTATTTCTTTAACTGCATTCTCTAAAGGAAAGGGGAATATATAAATTATTGTATCTAATAATATACACACTTTCTACTCTTCTTCAATCTTATATTCTATGTAAAAATTATATTACAGTGAAATGATATGCTTTTAAAATTAACTATTTCCTTCTTAAATGAAACCCTCACACAAGTTTTCCCTCTTTTTCTTATTTTAAAGATCAATTTCATATTCATCATAATCTTTTTATTTCATGTCAAGTTGTTCTTTGTCATAACAATTAGATATTTGATTCATACATTCTTTCTTTGTAAAACTACACATTAGATTTATGAAAAAAAAGTTTAAATAAATAAGAATTTACTTTTGTGTAACTGGTGTAAATTTAATCTGATCTAAAACCACTTATTGTTTTCTCTGTCATGCTTTGCATTCTTTTTGCAATTTTGTTGTATTTCTTGCCCACATCTATCTATCTATCTATCTATCTATCTATCTATATATATATATATATATATATAATGAAGAAAAATTTAAAAAAAAACATTACATTAATTTTCCAGCCATAAGCTTAAACTTATTTATGTGTGTATTTATGTATGTGTGTTTAAGCATGATTATAAGATTGACTCTATAAAAACACATTATTATTCGGAAGAAGTCTTTTCTAGAGAGGTAATGAGTTTTTAATTTTGTCATTCACTTACTCACCATATATATTTGTGTATATATATATATATATATATATATATATATATATATATATATATATTTACATATAGCTGAGAAAATAACACCACTCATGGCCTGAGGATTACATCTAGCATGAAACAGACTGTCGCCTCTAAGGGTTGACTGATATGTTCACTTTTATATATATATATATATATATATATATATATATATATATATATATATATATAGTTAGTTAGTTTATGCAAAACTAGGTAATCCGTATGGGTAGACCCAGGGAGGATGATATCCAGAGAGCTCAATGTAAATTCAGAGCAAATAAATTTGAATAAAAACAGACCACTTTAAGGTTCCATGTAATAAATATTATTTCACCACAGCCCTTTTAAAGGGCTCTGGATCATCAGACTTTACTTCCAAAGGTTGAAATGAAAAATGAAAAGAAACTTTTTTTGACGGACCACACCAAGCATATGTAAAATTAATGAAGTGAGGAAGTGAGGTGGGAGAGAAGATATGAGTGAGTTAGATGTACCATTTCAATTCCTTATCCTTAACCCCACTCTGTGTAGGCTAGACGCCACTTAACTTAACGTATGTTATCTCTAGATATAGATAGGTAAGGGGTGAGGGAGAAGACCGACTTAAAGGGTGAAGATACAGTTAACAATAAAATAATAAATCATGTCCATGAGAGCAGGTTTCACTCAAATTCTTAGACACTGTTATTTCACATTACTTTAAAGGGTATATTTGGGGGTTAAAGTTTGATATAAATCTAAATGTCTAAAAAATCTATGAAGAATTTAATTTGAAGTTTGTTGGAGTTTTGGGTATTTTCTATGAAATAGTCGATTGAAAAAAATTCATAGAAAGTACATTGAAAGAATAATCCATTTTATATCTAGTGATCTTTTTTATTTTCCTAAACTTTTTTCTTATGGCTTGTTAAGTTGACATCTATTCGCTTGATTCTTGTTCATAAATTAAATTTGTTACTGTTTTGAGATACCTAATTATCAAGGGTTATTCCAATTCAAATAATTTTATCATCAATAATGATTATTAAAGGGTAATATATTTCAATTTAAATTAAATTATCAATTTAAGATTTACCTCCGTATTATTTATTTAAACTCACTTCCAATTGGAGAATATTAGAGAAGAGAATTGGATAAAATATTACAAACAGAAAATTAGGTCCTTCTTTTACAATATTCTATATATCTGTACACATACTTTTTCCTGTTGATTATTCATTTGACATCTATTCGTTTGAGTCTTGTTCATAAATTAAACTCGTGACTGTTTTTAGATACCTACCTAGTTATTATCAAAGGTTCTTCCAATTTAAATAATTTTATCATCAATAATGATTATTAAAGGGTAATATATTTCCATTCAAATTAAATTACCAATTTAAAATTTACCTCCGTATTATTTAAACTCACTTCCAATTGGAGAGTCCTAGAGGAGAAATTTGGATAAAACACTACTAAGAGAAAATTAGGTCCTTCTTTTACAATCCATACACATACACACCTCTACACATATCCGAACACCTATCTATATCTACATCCCTATATCTCCCTATATACCTATGAATCCATATATACACATGCACACATATCTACACATAAATTATATGTATATTCCCATATCTACACATATACACCCATAGAGAAATACATACACATATATCTACATGTATATCCATACATACATATACTTATATATATACATACACACACATAAAGTTATATATATATCCATATACACATACACATATACACATACACATATAAATGCCCATATATGTACATCCATACATATGCACATATACACTTATACACATATTCATATACACATACACATCATACAGATACACACACACACACATATATATACACCCACACCCACACATACATCTATACATATATATATACACACACATGTTTATATCTATATATACACACACACACACACACACACACACACATATATATATATATATATATACACATACATATACATACACATGTCCACACATACACCCACTTATGCCTGCATTCAAAGACCATATCAATATCAATATGTAATTACATTATGAATCCACAAAATCATATAATTATACATATCTCTACACATATATTACCCACCATCCCATATCTATGGCAAGACATATAAGTACCCATCTAGTTATACACATTCACACTCACAAAAAAAAAAACCTTGTATAGCTCTCTTTCCATATACATGTACGCATCAAAAGGTGTATCAGTATTCAACTACAATACCATAGTTATATACATACAGTCATGTGTTCGCGCTCATGCATGCATAGTAACATTTTCAACAGCAAAAAGACCAAAGGTCATTCAATATTGTTCTTCCTATATAGTTATTTTTCAATGTATTTACTTATGTTTAGGTTGTTCTTGTGTCTGCATTTAAAAACTAGTTCATTGTGTCTATTCAGTAATAAGTCTGGATCTTTATGTTTGATTATGAGGATTTTCTCTTTCATGCATAAGTCGCATCTGTCGCTGAAATTTTTTTGAGTTCTGGCTCTCGATATTATTTTCCACTTTATTTGTGTGGTTAGGCCACCCTCCAACAAATCCCAATAATGTGGTTGTGGTGAAATAACTTATTACATGAAATCTTAAAGTGGTCTGTTTTATTCAAATATATATATATATATATATATATATATATATATATATATATATATATATATGTCATTCACTTACTCACCATTGTTACCATATATATATATATATATATATATATATATACTAGCAGCATGGTCCTTGCTTGATTCAAAAAAATGTACAACATACACCAATTGCTATCACTTGACATAAAATATTTTTGCCCTTCCTTGCCTTTAAAGGAGTGCCCTTTGCTGTGCTGATGTTGCTACATGCCTTACTTCTTGCCTATCTCACACTGCGAAATTTTTCTAAGCTCTATACTAAACATTAAATTTGTTATGAAAAAAGAACTAAACAAAATGAACACAAAACGATCAGATTTAAAAAAGGACTCGTAACTGGAAAAACCAAATGAAAAAAGAATATTAACAACAAATACTTTTTCACACTCAACCCATTAACATTCATGTCAGTCAGCTGTTGGCTCTCACACTGGCGAATAGAATCTTCCTGCCTATTTGTGGCAGCCAGCTATAGGGTCTCACACTGGCCAGTACAAAATGGCTGCAAACTACATGAAAACTGCAGTAGAAGCATGAAAAATCGATTATTTCCACTATCGATGGGAGTTGAGAAATGCAACATCAGTCTTGGCCTTTCTGCTAACTTGGAACATGTGCATGTAAATTTTGGTGCAAATCTGTCGAAAATTGCATGTGCATTCATTACACACACACACACACACACATCTTGCTTTATATATATATATATATATATATATATATATATATATATATATATATATATATATATATGAAAATTTCTCAGAGTTAAACTGTAGAAAAAGACAATATTTATAAATATAAATGACAATAGGAAAACTGTAATAGTTGCTGACGTGTTACATCTAGTGTGGTCCACATTGGATGAAATGCATTAATAACTATTACAGTTTTTCTATTGTCATTTATTTATATATATATATATATATATATATATATTTATATATATATATATATATATATATATATATATATATATATATATAGTTTCTTTTTGCAATCAACACCATCACTTGATAAGACACCAGAAGTGTTGAAACAAAATGGATATTTTTTTTAGTGATGTTATAACATGCATGTCATAATTTTGAATAAATATTATATATATATATATATATATATATATATATATATATAGAGAGAGAGAGAGAGAGAGATAGATAGATAGAGAGAGAGAGAGAGAAATTTGACTATAATATCTTCCAAAACGTACAAAAAAAATTTTTACTAACAGCATCTTGTAGCATTTATCATTGATTGATTGACTGATTTGTTTTTTACAGCTTATCAACCCTTTGCAGGTTATTTAAACCAGAAAATGTTTTTGGATTATAAAAGTTTTTAGGAGATAATAATGTTTTTCTGATACAAGTACTACTATTTAATTCATAGGCAGGGGGAAAGATGTGGATTCATACTTTTCACGAGGCTATTTGCGCATAAGTGAATGCAACAAAGCTGACTGGAATTGGAACTCCACTTTCCAATTTCTCATTCTTTTTTTTTTATTGGCTGCATAAAAATGTTGCTGATTTCTCTTCCTGAGTCACTAACTCTTACACCAGCTAGCATGATTAACTGATTAATAAATTGATGAATCTGTTGAAACTTCTTAAAATTTTAGGAAATATTTTGTTTGAATTACGTAAATATGATGACTGACACAGAGGACAAAGAATTACTCCATGTTATGGAGGAAAGTTTATTTGATTTTCGCATATAGATAGACTTTCAACTTCAAAATATAGAAAACAGAAGAAAAACAAGAATCAAATTTCTTATCTATAATTTCTTTTAATTTTTTTTAATCATTTCACTCCTAGCAAGGCAATAAAGCTACTAAGAAACAAAGTATTACTGAGTATGAAAGAATATGAGAAAAAGAAAACATTATTAAGGAGAAAGAACAATAAAAGAACAGGAATTAATAAAACAGAAGATAACGAATGATATTGCATTTAAATTTTTGAAGATCAAAATTGACTGGCAAGCAAGAAGCTGATGAGAGTTCCACAAGTGAGAAGTGTGAGAGAAGAAACTGTTAGCATAGAACTTATAGTTACATGTAACCATTTCAACTGTAAACTGATGAGACAATTGAGTAGTACACTTAAATTCAAGTCTAGGTACCAAAGATAATATATAATACATAGAAGTAAAACGATGCTTGCAATTGTTTATTGTATGTAATAGAGGAAAATAGTGACTTTAATGAAAACATCTTCCAGCATTTAAAAAAATCTATGTAAATATAGATAAAGATTTAATTTCACTAAAACTTTCTGTACCTATTTCATCAGTTATCAAGTTTATTTATGAACATTTCCTTGTAATAAAATCCATAAAATGTATTTTTATTGAATATAAACACCTCCTATCCAATTAACTAATTTGCTGGAAACATTTCTTAATTAGCTGTTTACACAAACAGTTTGTTTCAAAATTTTAATTTCCATGAGAAATAATTTCTATTTTATAGAACAAAGAATATTTCCATGTATGTGTGTGTGTGTGTGTGTGTGTGTGTGACTATAATATATATGTCAATAAAATTAAATATGTTCACTTATCTTTTGTCTATACTAAGTTTCATGGAATTAAATCCACTCTTCCCCACACATCCTCCTAAACTGCACCTCTTATCACTTACTCTTACCACTCACACAACAAACTCCTTCAGTAACAGTTGAGTGGCTCTTGGGCCTTGTATACATTAAACAGTAGTAAAAAAAAAAACTCTCCAGCAGACTACTAGGACACGGGGGGGGGGTTACAGGAAGTGAAAAGAGTAAAAGAAGAATTTAGTGATAAAAAAATAAAAAACAGAATTCAGGAAGACAGAAGATGGCAATTGACATTTTATTTAAAATTATGAAGATTGTACTTGGCAGGGAAGCAAGAAATTGGAAGGGAGTTTCACAGGTGAGAAGTGAGACAATAGAAACTATTAGAATAGACCAGACAGTTACATCTATTTAGTTTAACAGTAAAATGGTGGGATAGTTGCCAGTCTAATAGCATACTTAAATTCATATTGTTGAGGCACTAAGGAGAAAAGCTTATCAGAACAACTGCCATGGAAATATTTGTAGAAAAGAAACAGGCAAACCATATAACATCAGTGAGAAAATGACTGAAGTCAAGATGCCAGATTAAGATCGATTATATTACAGACCTTTCTTTGAATTTTGTCAAGAATCTTGACAAATACAGCAGGAGCACCACAGACCAGATATGGCCATGGTATTCAATGTACATATGATTGATAGATTTATAAATGTGCAAGATAGATTCTGACAAGAAGAATTGCCTGACCAAACACAGTGAACCAACTTTCCTAGCAGGAGAGTTAGCAAGTGATTTAATATAATCATTCCATTTCATGTCAGTAGAAAACATGAGCCTAAGAAGGTGCAAAGTGTTGCTCTACTGAAGTTTAACATCATCCCTGATGATAGCAGGCAGAAACGTTTCTCTGTGGTGATTAAGTGAAAACAGTTTCGTTATGGTGGTGTTCAAATTTACAAATCCACAAGTCATTTGGGGATCTAGTTTAGAAATGATAGTAGAAATCATGGACAGAGTTATGCACATATCACTCAGTAGAGACCCTGTTCTAGGGGAAAAATCAGGCAGACATACTCAAGATTAGTTGAGAATGGATTTGAAGAAAATTTTTGAGCAAAGCCCTCTGCTTTATCTACAATAGATGACAACATTTCAAATTAATTGAAGAAAATCAGGATTTGCACTTGTTCAGCAGAGCCATCAGTAATTTCTAGAACCAAATTTGTGAGAAGCTATATGATATCTCATTTTATCAGCAAGTAGTGACTTTGCCTCTTTGAAAACACACTTACAATCATTATGAGTGGTGACAAAGAGGACAACTGCATTCTTTAAAAAGCTTACATGCTATAGAAATCGCAGCAGTGACACCTAGTGTGGTAAGGCCGTGAATCTCTACTTATATAATGTGAGAAGGATTTATCTCTATGTCTCTCTTTTCAATCTGTTATAATGATTATGTATTACCAGAAATGAAACTCCAATGTCAAAGCCAAAAATCTAGTTTTCTAACCACTGGGCTGCTACTTCAAGTGCCTATTTCCTTGAAAAGACAACAGCATTCTTATTTAAGTTCATGGCAGAATTTGAGTATAACTTACAGAGCAAAGCACACATTCTGGAACATCTGAATAAATATTCCAGGAGTGATTAGAGAAATAGAAAAAGAAAAGAGAGTAAGAGAAAAGCAAAGAGTTGGACATAGAGCTCTGATAAAATCTGGAGCCTTGCAGAGAGAATTAGTCTTGTCTTTTTGAGTGCAGATAATATGGCCAAGCATCATTGGCTGGTGGTCCTTTGTTTGGTCATAAATAAAGATCTCTGAAGTGAATCTGGCAACTGTCCACAATCACATGGAGACATACCAAAGGCAGAGTTGCAAACAGTATCTAAACCAGTAACTCACAAATATAGAAAGTTTAATGAAAGCAGCCTAGGAACCAGATGGATCAAAAGGATTTCTGTAATTGATTTAATGCAAATAGTTATTCCCTATTTGAATAGAAGAGGGTGCTGAAAAATTATTGGCCCAGCCCATTTCCGAAAATTTAACCAAATGACCAAATGTAAGAATTTTAATTTGGAAAGGCTTTATAGTTGAGGATTTTTCAGCACCCCTTGGAAATATTTATTTTTGTAGGTACTATACAATACAGATGTGTTGCAATGATCATTGGTGAATAATATCTTGTCCACTTCACAAAGAGTTGTCATCACGTTTCACAAAGCAAACAGACATCTTCATGTGTCATTTGGTAAAAGAGAACAGAATTGTCCTTGAAAACAACTTGCCCACAGCTTCTTTCGAAAGGATGTCTTGGTCAAACTGATTTCGATTCCCTGTCCTTTGTAGCTCTTATTAAATTGTCTTTTTGTTATCTCTCCTAAACATTGTTCCACAATCTATTTACTCAAGCTTGCTAGGTAGGTTATGCCTTGTTTTCCTCTGTTCCTCTTGCCTCCAATGATAATTTTCTAGGCATAGCTTAGATGTGGCACAAGACTGAATGTATGAGGCACCTGGTGGGGATCAAACTCACAATTCAGTTGTAATTGATCTAGTGGGACAAGCTTGTTAACCATTACACCATGTTGAAGTACCCATTCTTTCCTCATTATGTGTCCTGGAAATTTCAACTGTCTCTTTCTGATATTAAGTATGTGTCGGAATGTGTCGGAATGTGTCACGAAAAAAAATGATTTCGTCTCTTTCTCTCCTGCTGTCGTAGCAACAGACACAGTCTCCACTTCTGAGACTGAAAAAAAAACTGCCCTCCTCCTCATTTCGGCCCTTTACATAGAGCTTGGTAACTCCCCTATGCAAAACACCAACAAGCCAGCTACCAATCACAGTTCCCGCGTCTGCACACCTCCACTCACTTTGGGGGTGTCAAGTTGACCGACCAACTCATTACACTTTTTGTTTCCATTTACTCTAAAACTTTGTCATTGCCCACATGTTTGACCCATGATATTCTCAGCATCCTTCTTTAGAATACAAAGGTGAATAAGCCTGGTGAATGTTAATTGATATGGGTTATCTTCCTTAAGCATGGGAAGTAGAGTGAGAACAATCTTCCTCTCTTGTCCATATAAACTCCCCCTTAATGTAACCCTCTACCTCAAGAGGACCCGGGGCCTTGTGCAGAGTGAACATTCTGTAAAAAAAAAAGAAATAAATTAAATTATATATTTTTATACTATTATATATTATATTATTATATATTATTATTTTGTTTATATTATTATTTTTTCTATACTTGATTATTATACTCAATGTTTCAGTTGCTATACACTCGAGACTTCTTCAGATGTCTATCTTCATACTCTTTACTAGTAAGGACTTCACAAAATATTAATTTCTTAATATGCAATCATTTTTGATAACTTAGGTAAACTAGTAAAAATGGTTATAAATAACATTGAAAACAAAATGGATATTTTATTAAAAACTCATAATCTGTTTTAAGAATTTGGCTTTGTATACTCTCTGTCTACGGATTGATAGTAATAAAAATCAGATTGATATGACTGAAGTGATCCCTTATCAGCCCCATTATGCAGATGGAGCAAAATGTCAAAGTTTAAAGACTAGTGAATACCTTTTTGTCCTTTTTATACCTGACAGACAGACTATGAAGAAAAAGACTACATTGTTTTGGTAAGTAATTTAAGCTTACTCTTTCTACTTTAATGTACAGCAATGATCTGAAGTCAGTCTGTTATTATGGTTAATGCCTGAAAGTACACACACACACACATACACACACACACACACACACACACAATATTTACAGATTGTGGGAAATGAAGAAAGGTTTTCTATGGCTGGCCACTCATATCCGAGTATATCAGTCTACTACAGAGGCTAGCCAATCCCTGTTGCAGACGCCTGCTCAGGCACATTTGTGTTTGTTCAACACCCACAGAGCCCACCTGTGGTTTATACTGCAATTATGCTGAACGAATCTTAGTTACAGTTTCTGTTAGAAAGTGTATTATCTGGCATGATCAACAGCCAAGGTCAGTATGCTCAAACCCTCAGTCATGATGACTTGTGACTTCATGCTAGAACAGCCATCAACAGTTCTCAAATAGTTCAATCTACTCAATTTTGGGCCTTAGTTAAAGTTTCTTGGAGAGAGTGCATTATCTGGCATGATCAACTGTCTGAGCAAGTCCAGTATGCTTAAACTCTCGGTCATGATGACTTGTGACTTCATGCTAGCACAACTGTTGACAGTTCTCAAATAGTACCATCTACCCAAATTCGCTCACAAGGCTTGAGTCAACCTGTGCTATGGTTCTCAGGCACTTTTCAATGGTACATGCTAGGATGGCCTTCCCAGGCCAGTAACATCAATAAGTATCCTTCCTGACAAGTCAACTATGGTGAGATTTGAACCTGGGTCTTATGGTTGGAAAGCGAATGTTCTAACCACTCGGCTATGTGCCCATCAAAGAAGAGTTTAAAATGACAAACTATTTAGAAATGTGGTTGTTAAAGTGGAAGAGGAGTGAAATAAAAGTGAAAATGGTCTCCAGTTGTGACATTAAATGAAATGCTGACATCTGATCTACAATCTTGAGGAACTGTAAATTCTATTTAATTTGTTTTCCTTTTCTTCTTATTGTATTTTTGTCTTTTTATCCTCTTATTCAAAAGTTAGAATCAAGTTCATAATGAAGTCAACTGGGACAGAACCCAAGTTTTAAAAAAGATAGAAAATGAATTAAAACAGAAAATGCATGAAAATATAAAAAGAAGAGAAAAATATGAAAATAACAAAATTAAATTTTCAAAAGGTCAGAAATGGATGTCAATCAATATTAGAATTTTTTTCTTCCCAGAACCATTTTCATTTGGAATACAAAAATTTAAGTCTAACATTTCAACTTTAATATAGTCGGCAATTTGACAGACTGTTTCTTAATGTTAAACTTTATCAAATAAATTCTTGCATTTTATTTTTCATTTATTCATTTAACCCTTCAATGTGACTTCATTTAAAATTGTGTCAGAAATAATGTCTAAATCTCTGAAATATTTAATTATCTCAACTGACGAACCAACTTGGCAAATAGAATTGTTAATTATGAGAAGGTTTCTTTTATTACCTAAAAGCAAGATGTTTTGGAATATATTCCTTTGTCTGAAACATAACAGAATAATAATGACATTTGCACAGTTCCAGTTACCATTGAGCAAGTCTTTTATTCCAATGGCTTAATGCAATTTAAAATCTTCAACAATACACGTTTTATTCCTTATTAAGAACTGAAATTATATAACTATAAATTCTTTCATGTAAATGATAATAATAATTGTATCAATACTGAATAACTACTAACTTGTTTAGACAAATAAAAGCAAAAAAAAAAAAGTAAAAATAATAGAACTATACTTTTGCAGTTGAATGTTTTTAAAATAGACAAAATATCAATTATTTATTTTGTATATTTATCTTTGATTTTAAGTCTTGGTATGTGGAATAAAGTTTCATTTGATTTAGGATAAGCAATTTTATTCAGTATTTTTTGTTATAATGTGGTTGTAGATAGCATAGTAACAATTTGTTTTCATGCCTGGATTTGGAAATAACTTCAAGTCTTTTGTTTTGAAGTTTATTTTCTTCTGTAAAAGGTTATGGCTATTTTCTCCTCTAGATAAAGGTTACATGGTTTTGAGTTATTGTTGTAAGCTAGTGTTGTTTTTCTTATTTTTCCTATTCTTTTTGGGGTGTTTTGGTTTTTGTCTTTCAGTTTCCATATATGCTTTCAGGGGATTGTACTATCCATGGCCATACTGTCCCAAACTCCCTGACTGTGGGAGGGGGCCCAAGATTGAGCAGGAGCCCCAAGCAGTACATTGCTTTTTTCTACCTACATTTATATACATTACAATTTAAAGCACAACTAACTATTAAAGGATGAAAAATCATTGTGGATTTTGATGTGATTTTGGTGGGGTTTTTTTTTTTGTCTAAATCTGTGAATTTGTTTTGCTCTGCTGTGTTGAAAAAACACTCAATAATATTCACTATTTTTCATCCATCATGTTAAATGTATGAAAATTTTTTCAACTTTTTAACAAAAATATCAAAGGTGTTGTTAAAAATTGCTGATTGCTGACATTGTTGATTTCTTTAAGATAGAATGATTTATTATGTCATGTCTACTAATTTGTATTTACAGATCTTACTTATTATAAAACACAGATTGTGTGTGTGTGTGTCTGTAACGTTTATATATTGGATCGGATTTCCTACATTTTTCAACCGATTTCAACAAACCTTTACAGGACTACATAAAATTACCTTGTGGTGGTTCTAACAGTGCCAAAAATGGGAAAAATATAATTGTTTTTGCACAAAATCAATTTGAAAACATGATTAAGAGACATCATGAAAATGGAAGGGGGACAATTCACATCGGGTTGTTTGTGTGTGTGTATGTGTGTGTGTGTGTTCCTTTAAATATGGGAGCGGATTTCCTATATTTTTCAGCCGATAAAACAAAACTTCACTTTTTTTTTTTGGCAGGTAGTGTTTCTTATTCTCTTGCACACTTTTTTCTTTATTTTTAATATTCAGAATGCTTTAAAAATTCCATTTACAAGACAATTATTTATAATAAAATTCTATTCAATCGGGAGACTCAGTCATAACGATTGAAAACAATGTTTTTGTTTGAGTTTGGGTTTGACCAATTCGTAAAAAAAAAAAAAAAAAAAACTAATTAAGACATGCGTGTCCGTCAACCTTGAACAATAATCTAATGATCTCTACTGATTGTATGAATACAAACATCGGATAAATTCTTTATCTTTAGGGAAAGATAATGAAATCTAAACATACACAAGTCCTAACTAAAAACAATAACTGGAAACTACTTTAAATACACATGGTGTCCATTTTTTTTACTGTATTCAATAAATAAAAATCATAAATTGTAAAAGATTATTATTACAGAAAGGCTACTAAATGAATAAGATTTGTTAGATCATAATTAATAAACCCAAATAAAGTTAATATTTTTTGTATTAAAAACAACGAGTGGAAAATATATTCAAATCAGAATTCTAATTATGAATCACCACAAGCAAAATATGCAATTTTTTTTACTGTATTCAATAAGTAAAAATCATAAATTGTAAAACTAAAAGATTACAGAAAGATTTTTCAACCGATTTTAACAAAACTTCACTTTTTTTTGGCATGTAGTGTTTCTTATTGTCTTGCACACTTTTTTCTTTATTTTTACATTCAGAATGCTTTAAAAATTCCATTTACAAGACAATTATTTATAATAAAATTCTATTCAATCAGTAGAGACTCATAACAATTGAAAACAATGTTTTTGTTTGAGTTTGGGTTTGACCAATTCGTAAAAAAAAAAAAAAAAATAATTAAGACATGCGTGTCTGTAAACAATAATCTTTGTCAATTTTATTTTTCAGTCTTTATGATGGTCGATACTTGATCTATCTCTTACTGTTATATCCCTGGGCAACGCCGGGCTCTACTGCTAGTACATTATATGATGTATTTATTTTCAGTTTTTCTAGACGAATTGTTCATATATAAGACATATGATCTATTATTGTGCATAATTAGGTTAAAATAAAATTTGTATTTTATATGAATACTACTTTATGAAAATTGAGATGTAGCAGTGTGTGTATGTCAGGCAGGGACATGTATCATTTATTTGGTGGGAAATCAGAAGAACCTTGCACCGAACATGGTACTATTATCATATTTTTGTTAAATAATGCTTTGTGTGAGTAGCTTCTGTTTTCCAGGAAATCTTAATTAATCTAATATATATTTTTTGTGGATTTCCTTTGAATGTTTCTGTAGCTTCATGAAAAATATACAAAACAAATAATAGATTAAATATATAAATGAATAAAATAAAACTAAATATATACAGGGTTCGATGATAAATTGTTGTCTAAATTATACAAAAATGAAAATAACATCTCATTTTAACATATATATATTATCAAAATTACACAAAAATATCTTGAAATACTAAAGAGTAAATTTATTCAATAAAAACACCACTGGGTTCAACCATGGCCGCCAGACGACTTTGGAATCTCCTGCATCTCTTCTGGATGGTCCCCTTGTTTAAGTTGGTGAATGCTGCCATAATCCTTGTTTTCAGTTCATCTTTGGTGTTACAAGGAGTTTTGTTGGTCTCTCATTCAACTGTGTCCCATGCATAATAATTAAGTTGGGTTGCAGTCTGGGGTGTTAATTAGATGTAAGGGGTGATGTGGTTACAGAAATTGTCTGACAGCCATGACTGGTTTCTTCTGCTTGTGTGACATGGTGCAGAGCCATGTTGCCAGACATAGATTCTTCCAGCAGCCACCCTCTTGACCAAGAACAGCGCTACCTCCTCAAAGTACTTGATGTATGCCTTCGTGTTGAGTCTGAGGCCCTCACTAACAGATTTGGGAGTTCTTTTTCTTATCAGAACAATCAGTGATTTTTTCAGGGCTATATGTATATTACATTATATTTAGTGGATATATGAGTTTGAGTAGATGCCCGAGTTTGTTAAACCAGGTAAATCTACATCTACCAGCATATGCATTTGAGAGGATTAATTAAAAAAATATACCTTCCTGCAGGGTTCAACATCTACAGTCCGGCTCAGTATGTGTTAAACTGTTCAGCCAGAGAAAGCTTTTATAGTCAAGCAAAGTTCACTTTAAGACATGCCAATGTCTTGTTGGCATCTCTCCAAGCACATATCTGCTAAACTTTATTTAATCATCCGTAATGAAAACCAAGTAATTTCTCAGCAGTTAATGGCTTATATTTATAATCCGACATTGTTTCTTATTACTTTAAATATAATATTTAGTGAATACATATCTTTGAGTAGATATTCTTCTTTTTGAAATAGTGTAAATTTACATGCAGTAACCCTGTATTATTATATATATATATATATATATATATATATATATATATATATATATATAAATTATGAAATGGACAAAGTCCGACAATTATTTTTAAGACATTTTTATGTTTATACATTCATTTTATAGATACAAATATTAAAGTAAATGCTTTGTTTATAATAAACAGTATTAAACAACATTTACCGGCCTGAATGTCTGAGAAATTTTCACAGTCCTTCGACAGGATTCACACCTGTATCCTATAAGGAACCATCATTTAGTTTGACATGCCTTTACCGATTTGGCCACAAAGGAGCATTCGGTTAGCAAGGTCGAATTTTTACTGTATTTAAACTGCAATCTTCCATGAATCTCTCACGTACATTCATATCTGCTCATGACCTATCAAATGTAAACAAATGACGTCGGAGGACAAATATTTTCTGTGAAAATTTCTTGGACATTTAGGCTGGTAAATGTTGTTTAATACTGTTTATTATAAACACACCATTTACTTAAATATTTGTATCTATAAAAAGAATGTATAAACATAAAATGTCTTAATATACATATATATATATATATATATATATATATATATATAATTAATTGTGCATTTGGGAAGTAATCCCTCTTTTATACAAGTTTCATTAAAGATGACTGACAAAGTACTGATTAAGCTTTTCATTCAATTTTTCTTGTGTTCATATAAGTGATTTCTTTTCTAGACATAAAGTGTGTAAAAGCTGTCCAAATGTTCTATATTGCCAAGCACTCTCAGCTATTAGTCATTTTCAAGGATGTTTTTGTACTTTAATTTTTAACTGAATATGTAGTTTTCTCTATATATCTGGTGTGATAGGAATGTTTTTTGTTTTTTTTCCAAACACAGCACATTGTGGCCATGTTCATCATTGATGTTATTGAGCATTGTTTTTGTTTTTTCTTTATTATTATTATTATTATTATTATTAATAATAATTATATATATATATATATATATATATATATATATATATATGTATGTATGTATATAAAACATTATTTTTATGGTTACATATGTTTGAGTTATGACCTCTGTTTTTTTTTGTTTTCTTAACCAGTGAATTAATAACAAATTGCATAGATTGAAAAGTCTGACTAAAGAAAAACTTTTTTCTTAGTTTAGGATGGTAGTTATCAATTTCACTGTTTAAGAAAATAAAAAAACAAGGATAGCAAATTAACTGAAGGAAAAAAGGGATACAGGTTCAATTCCTGTTGGAGGTATAATTTTTTCAGTAGGACTTATCAATCAAGGCCAGTTGTTATTAATTTCACTAGTTAAGAAAATAATAAAAACAAAAACAGGGATAACAACTGAAACATGTGTACCCACTAAAAATAATGTTTATAGTACAGTGTAACCAGGATATAAGAGAGTTGTCGGGACCGGAGAAGTCTCTTATATCCGGTTTCTCTTATATCCGGGTTTGGTCTATTTTGTTTAGGTAACACAGGCTCTAATTTGGGACCAGATAAAATCTCTCTTATATCCGGGTTTCTCTTATATCCGGGTCTCTTATATCCGGGTTACACTGTAATAAGAAATAATGTCAGATAAAAAAAAATTCCTTTCTTGTATAAATCAACTGCAGGATAATGTCTCCCTCCCATAAAAATCAACAAATTTCAATAGATTTTAGAAAGTACTCAATACCTAGTTTGTACAGCAATATTCTTAAATATTATTGTACAAAGATATAACAACATTACCAAGCTACTGTGATTTCATCCCTCAGATTTTCAGGCTGGTTTAGTTATATTCTTGTATCTTTCTCCACTCTATATATTAAATACACCAAACAAAAAGTTTGCATATCCTCTTTCTATTTTAATTTTTCACCATTGGTGTTTTTTTATTTTCCTCTCAATCCCTAACTCCTGCCATGAGTGGTAATTTCTTTTCAGGTTTTCATGTCATAACCTCAGATCTCTTGTTCAGCAAGTTCCTGGGTTTAATCCCAGGCATAACCTGCAAAAGTTCAATACTTTTCCATAACTTACTGAGTATTTCCCATCTCACTACTGCTGCCTCTACATTCTTTTCATTTAATTCCCAAACATATTTTGAAAGTTCTGGGCTTGTCTTGTATTTAGCTGTCTCCATTGATTATGAGGTGAAGATTGTTATATCTTTTTACAATAATATTTAAGTATGCATAATTTTTTAATCGTTTCACCCCAAGCAAAGCGATAATGCCACAGACATGTAGGGGGTTACAGGGAGTGAAAGAGAATGAGAAGACATTAGTGAGGAGAGATGAAGAAAGGACAATAAAGAAACAGGTTTCAGGAAGACAGAAGATGGTGATTGATGTTGCATTTAAATTTTTGAAGATTAAGATATATATATATATATATATATATATATATATATATATATATATATATATATATATATATATATATATATATATATATATATATATATAAAAAAAAGAAAGAACAGTAAGATATATAATCCGGTGTTCTTATTGATAAATGTATTCTAACCTAAACACCTCTCTCAAAGTACTACTGGCACTTAAATGAATCCAATAAAACACCTACAGAAAAATGAAGTTATGATGAAAAGCTAGAAGATGTAGGCCATTGAATGACCCATGTCCTTTGTACATACATGAGAAACTATATATTACTAAGTTTATAAAAATAAAGTTTACTAAATCAGAGAAATGAATTAGCTATTTTTGCCGTAATTGTCATAAATTTTACTTAAATAATATTTAAATATAAAATTTTTAAAATCGTAATATACATACTTATACTTGATATGGAAAAATAATTTTATTTACTGTAAGTAATTCTAATACATTTACTTCTTTTAAAAATAAATACAGTCTATTAAAACTAACAGTGAAAATATTTTAAAGTTGTATTTAAAATTGTAGTTAAATAAAACGTAATCTAACCTAAACACCTCCCTCAAAGTACTACAAGCACTTAAAAGAATCAAATAAAACACCTACAGTAAAATGAAATTAATATGAAAAGCTAGATGTAAGCCATTGAATGACTCATGTCCTTTGTACTTACACGAGAAACAATATATTACTAGGTTTATATCAAAAATCAAAGTTTACTAAATCAGTGAAATTAATTAGCTATTAGTGCCGTCATTATCATAAGTTTTACTTCAATAATATTTAAATATAAATTTTTAAAAAATTGTGACCTAGTAATATACATACTTATACTTGCTGTGAAAATAATTTTATATACTGTAAGTGATTCTAATACATTTACTTGTTCTTAAAAGAAATATAGTATATTAAAAATTAAAAGTAAAAATATTTTTCAAATCGTAGTTAAATAAAACGTATTCTAACCTAGACACCCCCAAAAATCTTTAAATATACAAATAGAAAAAAAAAATGCTGTAAGAATTTTTGCTGTTAACAATAAAATTTTAAAAAAATCCAGACGACATGCATTTAACGGATGTCAGATTTCATTGAAAAATACATCCCTACCCCTACCAAAACATAATTAATAACTGATACATCAAAATACAGCAATAATGAACATGCAAACACCCCTTGTCTAGATGAATGGATTTCTCTGTAACCTTGGAAACGTGAATTATGATTTTTGCCTGTGTCTTTAAAACCCAGTAATTTTAAAAGTTGCTCCAAAATTCGCTTGAGGATGAAATGGAACTAATGTCTTTAATTTAATTACAAAATTAAATTCGACGCTTTCAGCTTCCATTTTTGAAACATGGTTAGAACTGTGTAACAAAAAAAAACATATTTTAAATCAATTAATTTATAATATATATATATATACACACACACACACAAGGTGCGATGGGTAAATTGTCGCCATTTTATAATTTTAATGTGTGTCGTTTGTTATTGATATTGTCAACTGTACAGAATAATAGGGTTAGTTGAGCACCACCTGTGAGAAAAAGAGCACCATGATACAATTCACTCCACGAGAAATTTGGAAATGTCATGGAGTACTGCTTGGCATTCACACCAGAATCTCCAATGCAAAAATTTCAGAGTGTTTGGGTGTTAATCTGAGGACAATGGAGAGGATTCAGAAAGAGTTGGATGATATATCCAGTCAATATCATGGTGTTTGGAGTGATCACTATTGATTGTGATGTTATGACTCCATTCATCTTTGCACAGGGCCTCAGACTCAACAAGGCCTATATCAAGTGCCTTGAGGAGATAGTGTTGCCCTGTGTCAAGAAGTTGGCTGCTGGGAGACAATATGTCTGGCAACAGGACTTTATGCAACAGGACTTTACACCATGCCACACAAGCAGGAGAAACCAGTCAAGGCTGTCAGACAATCTCTGTGCATCACCTCTTACATTTGGCCACCTAACTCCCTAGACTGCAACCCAATTGATTATTATAGGGGTTGCAGTTGAGTGAGTAACCAACAAAACTCCTTGTAACAACAAAGATGAACTGAAGGCAAGGATTATGGCAGAATCCAGCATCTTAAACAAGGAGACTGTTCAGAAGATTTGCAGGAGATTCTGAAGTCGTCTGGAGAATAACGTTGAAGCCAATGGCAATTTTATTGAAAAAATTTACTCTTTAGTATTAAAATTACTCTTTAGTATTACACAAAAAAAATCTTGAGATTTTTTGTGTAATTTTGGTAAATATATCTGTTAAAATGAGATGCCAATGTTATTTTCACATTTCCATAATTTAGTTGACAATTTATCAATTTATATATATATATATATATATATATATATATATATATATATATATATATATATGCTATGAAATAAAATTTTTTTCTGATACTGATATTTGGCAGACAGACAGATATAGATGAGGTCATTTTTGTTTGTCAACTTATAAGAGATGATTCAATTTAAACCAGTTCAATTTTACGAGTTCAAATTAAAAGAATATCAAGAAAAAGAAAGTTTTATATGTTTTTTCTTTTCATATATGAATTCAATTGGAGATTCAATTTTGCATAGTTTATTTATGAGTTCTAGTAATTGTGTTTTCTGAATTTATATTATTAGCCAAACACATTTTGTGTTATGATATTATGAAATCAATTGGATTCAAAGGATTCTAAGATGAAGCATGTTAATGCTTTGCTGCGAATCGAACACATGGGCAAAAATTAATTTTTTAAAACTTTTATTGAATATTGAAAAACATTGGTTTGTCCAAACTCAACAAATGTTTGTTGATCAGTAGGAAAAGTTTATTTTGGATTTTACAAGGTGGTGATTTTGAAAACTGAGATATTTGTCAATTGATATGTTTGTATATATATATATATATATCTAAAGGGGGTGCTAAAAGACTTTGGCTCAACCAAAATGTCTGCAAAAATCTGATGCTTGTCTTTATTTTCAAAAGTATGTTCATCTTGAAAAATTCCTTTTATACACACTTACACACACAAACACAGACGCACACACACATGCATATATATAGAAGTGGACAATGAGATCAACTCTGAGAGGTGATAGTCTGTTTCATGCTTGGGCATCTTCAGGCCATGATGTTGCCTCTCACTGTTGAGCTCAGTGTCCACTTGTATATTTACACATTCTCTTTTCTACATATTGAGCACTTTTACCCATAAATATAATATACATTAAAAATACATCTTTATCATACACACACACACACACACACACACACACACATATATATATATATATATATATATATATATATATATATATATATATATACACACACCCACATATATATATACATATATATATGTATATATAATGTAATTGTACAAAACATAACCCTAACCCTGTGTGTCTGTATATTAGAATATATATGAAAATATCTATAGATATATAACTATGCATCTCTCTCTCACTCTCTCTCTCTCTCTATATATATATATATATATATATATATATATATAAATTATATGTATATAATTCATACACATATATATGTATATATATATATATAGAGAGAGAGAGAGGAGATGCATATATATATATATATATATATATATATATATATATATATATATATATACACAGTCAGTTATACTTATGGAAATACACACAGATAATTGCACTACATATAATTATAAAGATTTTTTTACATTTCCATGCAAAATAGATTTTGTTGCAAAAAGGAGAGACGCCATTTTACTGCAGTTGATTGGCTAAGGGCCACCAGAGACAATCTGAATGCTGAGAGTTGATTGGCTACAAAATTGATTAGTGTTGATATTGAATTGAATACAGTCAACTAGACTAGACCTGCTCAAGTCTATAAAATAAGTTTTGCACTTCAGAAACCTGAGTTTCACAAAACAGCGTTAACAACCAGTGGTTTATCTAGGGTAAAGATTCCTAAAAGCTTAAAATCATTAGCTTTTATCTCGTCATTCCAGAATCTTAGGTTGAGTCATAAATAATTTATATTTTTGTTTATCAACTTTATTTTTTAAAAAGTAAAGTATAATTACATTCTATTCAATTATATATTCACCATTGATTGCAATGACTTGTTGCTACTCATCAGGCAGCTCTTTGATGCCTTTTCAGTAAAATTCCATGGGTTTTAATGAAAGAAATTTTTGATGAACTCTTGAATCTGGTTTTCATTAAAGAAAGTTTTCCCCATCAGAGTGTTTTGCAGCCATTGTAAAAGTAAATATTGGTTGGGGGAAAGTCAGGTGAATATGGTGGGTGGAGGTAGAACAAACCACTTGAATTCCAAAAAATTTTCCTGTATCAATTTTATTGCATAGAGCTTGTAGCCAACATTAAAGCTTTTTGCCAGACATGCATGCATGGGAAATTGTATCAGTAGCAGTGATCTTTTCTCAACTTTTGGGCATAAAGAAAAAAACTGGGGGCATTTATTTTCAGCAAGATGGGGCACTACCATGTCTTTTTGATCCAATCGTATGTGAATGAGATCCTGCCAAACGGAACAAAAGAGGAGTTTCTGTAGAATATCCTCCTTGTTCACCAAAACTCATGCCTTTAGAACTTTTTTTGTGGCAATACATAAAAGTTATAGTCTATGCTACAAAGCCAGCAACAATCGTAAAAATGAAAGTTTCCATAGATCAGGACTGCAGACAAATAACCATTAAAATGTTGATTGCTGCTTCGGATTCTATAGCATCATATTGTCATTAATGTCTGGATTATAACGGACATCAATTGGAAAACATGTGATGACAAAATCTTAAGAGCATGCATTTATAATGCATTATTTAAATTAGATATAATTGGTTCTAATTACTTGAATTATTTTTTGAGAAAGCTTCAAAATGTGTATACATTTTTTTGTTGAGATATCCTGTATTCACAATAATTAAATTTATGGCAACAAAAAGAAGAGACAGATGGAAAAAAATAGTTTGACAATGTCACTGAGTGCACTGGAAGATCATTCAGAGACTCAGACAACTGAGCTATATAACCACACACAGTCATGGGACTTACAATATTGATGATGATGATGATGATGATGATGATAGTTTTGCTGAATAATTTCCAGAGATGACAATCATTGAAAAAAATGAATGACTTAGTTAAAAATGAAAATTTGATTTTTGATATTTACTTCCCCAAATGATGTGGTGATGTAATATGATAGTGGCTTGGGATCAGAAACCGTAGAGCTGAGTTTGAATTCCAGACAGGTTTGCTACATTCACATATGCACAAATACCGTTGGGAAAGGTATCGATTCATCCTCCTAGCTATGGGTTAAATAGTAAGATTTGTTATTTTTAACAAAAATGTTAATGCAATATTCATTCACAAAATGAATTATTCTTAAAATTGCAAATATGTTTCAACTTTAAATAACCCACAAAGGGTTGATAAGCTGTAAAAAATAATAAATAAATCTATGCTTCTCTAACCCAAATAAAGATTATTAATGATTTTGCAAATTTTAAATAAATTGTATTGTCACTGGGAAGCATGGAAGAAGAAAAATAAATGTAATTTGTTTTTATTTATTCCCTTTTACTAAAAATTTATTATTTCATTTTAGAAAGCAAGCTTGGAAATTGCATGAAAAAGATTTGGCTAGTCTGGAAGGAAATAATGTTTACCAAATTATAGAATATTGTCTTTTTAAGCAGCCAATCTTGTACTGCTTTTTGTGCTGGTTTTATACTTTTATAGTTTTTCAGTGTTTATATTTGCCTTTTTTCTTCTCAAGACATTTTAAAATTTTTCTCTTTTTAAATTCAAAGGATCTTTCTTTTCTAAAAATTGTTTACAATAAAATTATGCAAATGTGCATTTGTTTGCATAAACAGTATCAGAAAATAAAAACAAATTGACAACTAAGGTAGATCAATTTTATTTCATGAATACATTTTTCTAAAGCTGGAGGTTACCTTAAAAGAGGTTATTCTAAACATTCTAAACTATAGAGTTTACAAAATATCAAATAGTTTCAAAGCAAAATTGAAATATTTTTTCCTCTAAGTCATATTTTCAGTATATGTTTATATATATATAATACCAAAAAAAATATGAAATAATATCATCTCAGACTTGGTCATTTTACCACTACCATAATGGAGCTTACCTATACCTTTTCTATAAATATTTTCATGGTAATTGTTCTCATTTTTTTTACCCCCCACCCAACTAGTTAGGACTTCATAGAGACTTTGAGGTATTATGGTGGCTAGTAAGAATGGATCTCAAGGACACATGGCACAGTCAATAAAGGCATTGGTTAGATCCAGTGACAGGACCCAAAGAGTGTGAGTTCAATATCCGGTTAAGGCAGTGAAGAACTTTCAGAGGGAAATTAACAGGAGATAACTGATAACTGACATCCATTAAACATGGCACGTGGAACTAGAATAGTCTACCCCGGTGAGCAAAATAAAGGGTTCAGTTTGACATTCCAACCACCTGAAGAAGGCTGATGCATATAACGACCGAAACATTGTGATAAATATGGCGACAAAGATGAGGACAATAGTCCAAATAATGTAAATAATGTACATAATACCTCATCTCAGAAATATAGACAGACCTTGTTCTGGGGTTACTAAATAAACTGTTTGCTGCTTTTTCTCTCAAAAACTGTACTATGCTATATTTTATTATGCATCAGTGATTTCATAATAAAATTGGTATTAACCATCTGGTATTGGCAAATTATTTATAGGATAATGTTTCGGCCATTGTACACTTCAGCCTTCTTTAGATGGTCGAAATGTCAAACTGAACCCTTTATTTTGTTCACTGGGGTAGACTGTTCTAGTTCCACGTGCCATGTCTAATGGATGTCAGTTATCAGTTATCTCCTGTTAATTCCCCTCTCCAAGTTCTCCACCACCTTAACAAGGTATTGAACTCACACTCTTTGGGTCCTGTCACTAGATCTAACTAACACCCTTATCCAATTTTATTAACAGGAGATAAACATGACACGTGGAACTAGAACAGTCTACCCTAGTGAGTGAAATAAAGGGTTTCAGTTTGACATTTCAACCACCTGAAGAAGACTGGAGTATACAACAGCCAAAACGTTGTAATAAATATGGCAACAAAGATGAGGACAATAGTCTGAATAATGTAAATAGTGTACATAATACTTCATCTCAGAAATATAGACAGATATTTATAGGATATATATACTATTTAAATTCCAGCTGACAATATCTATTTTATGGAGAGCCATTATCACCTATGTCTTGAAGGAATGTGACATAGAGAAGGAAAAGAAGTATGATAATGAAGATTATTAGGATATATCGTTAGTGTAATGGATATCAATGTGGAAAGTGAAATTGGCAAGAAGGGTTGAAATTCTAGGCTAGTTTGTTGCATTCACTTTCATAAATACCTTTGTGAAAGGCATGAACCCATCTCTTCTCCCTCTAACTATGAGTTATCATGGCAAATTGGAACAAGATAAATAGCTAAGATGTTGAGTAACAAATACTCTGAGATAAAAAAAAACAACTCTGAATTCAAAGGCAAAAGGAAACTGATCCATTATTCTCTCCAAATATACAATAGCAATTCAAAGATAATAAAGAAAAGGAGAATTGTAAACGCCTACATCTTGGAGAGACATGGAATTAAAAATGATAATGAAAAATAGGTGTAATTTGAAATAACATAGACAAAAGAGTAATTTCAAGTTTGGCATAATTGCTGGATGATTAAAATTTTACTGACTACATCATTTGTGTATTGTTAATGTAGGTCTTTCATGTTTTTGGCCTTATACACTTGATGTGAAATTGATTTATCTAGGTACTGTAGATTCATTCTCAAGGCAGTTCTTCCTTAGGGTATTTAAAGGAATGTGTTGAGGTTAGGGGAAACATCTACCTGATTACTCTCCCAGTAACTATGGCAGTAATAGGCAGAGAGGGGAAAAGAGGTGGGAGGTAACAAAAATAACACTGCCTTGAAAACCACAGCAACTTTAGGAACAAAATGCCCATGGGACCTACTTCACAAGACACTGTGTCTTGTCAACTGCTGACTGCTAGTTTTCCCATTGATTTTATTGGCATGAAGCATCTTACAAAAACCCAAATTTTGACCAGTTGCAAAGAAGCCCGTATCTAGACATACCAAGCTCTGCTGCTGTTATTGAATAACATGGATGTAACTAGTGTTGACAAACACATCAGCACATGATCCAGATCTTCTTTGCATCTGTACCAATGTGTGTTTGCCACAGGAGAGTATCAGGATTTCTCTGATGTCTGTGATTAACTCCAAGTTATCACAGATAATTTAATGTGAGGGGAAATGCTCACATTAAAAAGAACTGGTGAGGCAGTGTGAATCAGCTGAGGACATTGATAACAGGTCCATTAATGGAAGATCATTCTGTTTTCTCACATCTCTTATCTATGAAGGCGGGTATTTGCAGATTTTCCTCTCAATGACAATTGAAAAGACATCAAAAACACATTTGGTAAAAAATAAAATTCTGATTTCTAAAGAAAGGATAAGGCGATTAGACATTTGATGGACGGAACCAACTTTGATACCAGGTCACAGGTATGGAGCACCAAGTGAGGAATGAACTTACAATGGCTTTGTAAGATTTGTATGTCAGTTATTGCTCTAAAGTAAGTGATTGAAGATAAAATGTTTAATCTATTTTTCACTTCTTTTAAAACTAGAGCTGTATTAATTGAACTATAAGCCTTTTGTCTTTTGTCTAACTATTAAACTTGCATTTAATTCCAGATAAAAAAGCTTAAAAGAAATGTAATCATTAAAATAGATAGGATCCATTTAAAAAACTGTTAATGTCTTTTTCTGCTAATATAATTTTTAATGTAAATCATTTCTTCAGTTTTCTTTTAGCTTCTGTGTTCACATTGTTGTATGGCTAACATGTAAACTGACAATGCAATACAAATCGAAAGACTTGAAGAATTCTATTGACTTTTGAAGACTTTGGTAGAACTCTTTTACCTTTGTTTGGGTGTCAGACATGAAAGATTCACTGCACTTTGCAGCTCACAAAATAATGATCTTTCTTTGCTGTTAGCCAATTTAGCATTAAAAAAAAACAATTCATCTTCAAAAGAAAAAGAACAGAGAAAAAAATGATAACGATTCAAAGAATTTAAAAGAAAAAGAAAAAGAGAAATGGTTCCAAAGAGTCTCATAAAGTTCAGGACAATGTATTGCAGTTTCTTTCTCATGTGTCTGTTTTGTTCTTCCCAGTGGCATCGTTTGATGCTGTGATTTGATTCTATCTTTTTTTTTTCAGACTTTTACCTTTTTTTTTTTGATACTATTTTCTTCTTCTTGATCTGAGGAGCTATCAGTAAAAACCAAGAGAGTATTAGAAAGAAAGAAAGAAAAAAAGAAAGAAAGAAAGAAAGAATGTTTGAATACTCAGAATCTTGCCTCCATGTTGCAGCAAGTCTGCTTCAATTGATCCCATCTTCATTTCCAGAGGCTTGCAAGATGCTTCGATGATTCTTCTTGCTTCTACTTCTATTCAAATGGTTCCTTCACCTGGTCCCTGTGATACAATTTGATAAAAAAAACATAAACAAACTATGCTACAATCTTCAGTTTCAGTAGAAAGAAATAACTGATTACCAAAATCAATCAGCAGGAAAATCTAAAGCCGTATTTCTCAAATCAAACACTTTCATGCCAATTTGCAAACAATTCTATTCTTCGTTTTTTTCTTAAATAGTTTAAATACACGAACACACACACATATATTTTAATCATTTCATCCCAAGCAAGGCAGTAAAGCCACTAAGACACAAGACTGAGTGTGAAAGAATACAAAAAAGAAAACATTATTAAGGAGAGAGAACAATAACAGAAGAGGAATCGAGAAGACAGTAGTTAACAACTGACATTGCATTTAAACTTTTTAAGATCAAATTTGGCTGGAAAGAAAGAAGCCAGGAGATTGTTCCACAAGTGAGAAGTGTGAGAAAAGAAATTGTTAGTATAGAGCTTACAGTTGCATCTCACCAATTCAATTGTAAATTGATGAGAATTTTTTGCCAATCTAGTACTGCGCTTAAATTCATAAAGTCTAGGTGCCATAGCAGAATGTTCATATATGACATCTCCCTTCAGGACGTTGGTAATCATGGCTCTCCACAGTTTCTTGTCTGTAATAAATTCAATCTTTTTGTTATTTCCACTCAACCTTGCTCTGCCATCCATTTACTCAAACTCGCTATGTATGGGTTGTTTTTTCCTATCCCTCTTATAAGTTCAAATTATAGGATAAATCTTGCAAAATAATTGAATAAGAGATGGATAGGAAAATCGTCTTGCTATATAGTTATATTTGACTTGTTCAGATGTTTCCTCAAAATGCATATCTGCTTAGTTCCATATCTGAAACGTAAACAAAGCAATTTCTAAACAATCAATGGATTTTATAACATATTGTTATTACTTAAAACGTTATTTTTTGGGGATACCTGTATTTGAGTAGATGCTTCATTTATTTTAAACATTATTTATTTTGTCTACCAGCCTCCACACTAGAGAAAAATTAATAAAGAAAATGAACCTTCTGACATGCACAAGCATCTGTCTGTAGAACCACATCTCTGTTGCCTCAAGCCACCACTTCATCTGCAAGGAAACTGTCCATATAGGGACATTCACTGCCATATAGGGGAGCAGATATTCAGCACTCTTTTTTTTGTTTCTAAGAAAACTTTCCTATTTCTTAATACTTTGTTTACCTTTTAAAAGGCATCTTTTATTATTCCAATGCACATTTGGATTTCAGTATCACATTTTCAGCCTTTAATTAAAACACTTCACAGATATAATGCTGGAGAACAAATTGGCTGAAAGACTATGTTAACCACAGTAAAAACACAAAGAAAGTGTTCTGTTGTTTGAAAAAAGTACTTTTCTTTGTTGTTTTATTATATTTCAACCAGTGCAGTCTTTAACTTTTCTCACATATTTGTTGTCTTCCTTCAATAGAATCCCTTTTCTTGTTATAAAAATCAATTTTTGCCAATTTTTGTCACCATTCCAATTAGAAAATTGACAGAACTGAGCAACAAAGATTCAAATCTTTCTTTTCTTTGTTTTTGTTAGACAAATAACTCTATTAAAAAATTAATGGATGTAACATATACTTGAAAGAGGCTGGAAATTTCCTTGGCCAAAACATGGTAATTAAAATAATGAAGTTGAGAATAATAATCCAAGTAATTCATGAAATAATTACAATACTTTTGAAAACTTCAAAGAAATTACTGTTTTTAAAAATAGTTCAGTCTTTGGCGTGTAATGAGTTGCAAAACACATTTTATTTTGAAAGACTGTTGAAAAGTAATAGATACAATTTCTATTGAGTAACAGTCTTTTCAGGAAGATGACTGGTGAATGAAAATATACCATCTTTACTGAAACAAAACATATTTTTATTAGAAATATTACTGGAAAGTTACATTATATCATTTCATCTGAAGTAAGACATATTCTTTTTATAAATACTGCTGGAAAATGAAAGTATAACAAATCTATTAAAAGTATACCAACTCTAACACATATTTTCTTTAAAAACATGATTGGAAAGTAAAATTATACCCTCTCTATTGAAATAAGTTATTTTTGCTTTAGAAACAAAATTGGAAATTGACAGTATACACCTCTGTTGAAGCCATTATGAAATCCATTCAAATGATTTTTGCTTGCAAACTTTATTAAAAAGGTGTAAATAAGTAGATGTCGATTATCTCCCTTTCGCCAGGTTGAATTTACTGATGTCTTGAGGCCCTTGTGGGTCATGTGACTGCCCAGTGGTGAGGATTGATAGTTGAGGTTTAGCTCATAGTGAAAGCAGATATGGTAGCCAGTTGTAGTTTGGTGAACAAGAGAATACCCTGCATTAATAAAGCATTAGGAAAATCATTTGGCCTCAATTGCCAATGGATACTGAAAGGTTGAAACCAAGGTAGTGTGATTGCTTGATCTCCTAATTTTTTAAATATATATGTGTGTGTGTATGTGTGTGCACAAGTGTATTTCATAGAATGTGACAGACAAAGAAAATTTTATAAGTTTTTTATTAAGTTTTTCTAATGTTTATACAATTTTCCATTTTAGAACTAAGAGAGTGTAAAAACTGCCTATTTTTGTCAAATTCATTATCCATTTTCAGGGGTTTGCTGTTCCTATATTTTCCTCTGTTTATATTCTAAGTGGTATTGTATACAAGTAGTAGTAATTCTAAGCTGTATTGAGTAGAATTAGTAGTAATTCCATACTGAGAGCATCTTTCTTAGTCCCTATAGAAGGAAAACACTAAGAACATAAGAAAAAAGTGAATAAAAACCTTTCCTTGTCCATCACTTTCAATGAAAATATATCAAAGAGAGACTGTTACCATACAATGCATATATATATATATATATATATATATATGAAAGAAAAATACAGAAAAAAACAAAATTCTGAATATGCATTATTAATGTTAAAAGACGTCGGACGTTTCGGTCTATTTAAGACCATCTTCATGGACATTTTCATTTAAACATAATTAACATTATAACTTATAACAATTTAACACAAAAGACGATGGACATAAGAGCCCAACTAATTCAGACAGATAACTGAAATTTTATACAGATCAGCGTTCTATATATATATTTATATGTGATACATATATTTGCTCACATATATATATATATATATATGATAACTGTCACTTCTTTACAGAAGATGGTCATCTTTTCAATGATGAGCTGAGTGAGTATAGACTGTTCAGCACAATTTTGAAGTGATGACATGTAAACAAAATATTTAATATGAATGCATTTAAGGCATGCAAATATTTAATATTCAACAAAGTAAGTATACAAATGTAAACTAAGATACAATATATATATATATATATATATATATATATATATATATATATATATATATATATTTTTTAATAGAAATCTTATAAGTATAAGAAACTATACTCGCTTGAAATCCACTTAGGTGAAACCTTGGTAGGTTTGTCTGGCTCTCTAGGTTTAACTATATATATATATATATATATATATATATATATATATATATATATATATATATATAAATATACAATGTATTTTTTTATTAATCTAACAGATTTATATATTTATATATATGTATCTATTGTAAAAATAGACATGCATTTATTTTGAAAGCTAATGGTAGTGTTCTATTTGGTAAAAAATTCAGTCCTTTTGCAAGCAGCATATAGAATGGCTTAACAGCCCAATCTTTGTATGCCACTTTCTTCTGCAGATGTGACCAAGGAAACTGGAATGTGGAATAAAGTTCCATATATATATATATATATATATATATATATGTATGTATGTATGTATGTGTGTGTGTGTGTTGTACTTCATTGTTGGATGCTGAATATTAAATTTTTTCATGTTTGTTTCATTTTGGGAATTAATTTCTTTCAGTGATTCTAGTCCTTTCTTTCTTCATTTCAGCATGTTAGTATATCACAAATGTACTAATGCTTGAGAAGACAAATATATTTCTTCCCTCATTCCAAACAACCCATTGTAGAGAGCAAGAATTGAACTCAAGCTGTGATGTTTGAGGTTCAGCTTTCTGTTCAGCAAACATTTTCTGAGTGCAAACCAACTTATAGATATGCAAAAATAATGCCAAGCAGCCACAAAAGTGCATAATCCTCACAAATGAAAAACTGAATTCTCTATATAATGAATCTTAACAAAGGGTAGGACAGTAATTGTAAATCTAGATTGGAAAAAGATGAGACCTATCGTCAAAAGCCCTAAATTAATTTTAGACATTCTAATCACTTCTCTGGCTATTCTAGTCTCTTTTCATTACGCATATTAATAATCAGTGTTGGCACAAATCAAGCCTACTTAAATCAAATCCCCTTGCCTGATGTAATGTTTGGGTTCCACTAATAAGAAGCCAGTAATATCAATTGCTTATTATGAAGTGCTCAGATGCCTAATTTATTTAAGGCCACATGTTCTCTAAAGTGCAAATTACTGTAAATTGCAGCATACAAGTTGAGTTTTCAAGCTTAAAAAAGTAAAGCTCAATTCATATGGTGGGTACAAAATGCAAACCTTTACCACTAAATTGTAAACAAGTGGGACAGACAGCACCCTTAACAATTACTGTGCACCACCTCCAGCAGACTGCTACAAATACATTCCTCTAAAACTTGTGTTTGGTAAACATGTTTGGCATATTCAATCAGTTATGTGCCATGTGTAATACACACTTAGGCGATCATGTATCTTTTGATACATGACTGATGAAGCAGATTTTTTCCACAGTAGGTTACCATATCTTTCTGCGGTAGATCAGTTGCCATACAAAGCTATAGAATCTGGTCTGTTCTGCTATTTATCCATAGCTGGAGGGGAGAAGAAGAGGATTCATACCTTTTCTAAGGGTATTAGCACATAAGTGAATGTAATGGATTTGACTGGAATTCAAACTCAGCTCTCCAATTCCTCAATCCGAGCCACAATCCATTACTCCACCACACCTCCCTATAGTGGCATATTAACGCAAATTAATATAAAATAATAAAATAGTAACAAAATTCAGTATTCTATTAATGCCCATATCACATTCAACAGTTGATACACTAAATATAAAAACTGACTGAAGCACCATTTATCTCACTCGGCCATTTAGTCAACTAGGCATGGTATACATGTCATCTGTACAATTTCATGATGGTAATGACAGTTTAATAACATATAATGGCAGTTTATTGAATATACACTTATATGCCAGGTTGACTTGTATACCACAATTTATACTAATCAAAATGATTTTTGAATATAGTATTTCCAATTTAAATATCTTTCATTATTTCTCGTGAGCTCTCATTCAGTCTCTGGTGATTTATAGCTCTAAAAGTTCAAAAAAGCCTTAAGAGTGTATGTATTTTTTATTTAATAAGACATGACTTATCAACAGTAGTGTGCAGAAGGTGAAGCAGAGGGTGTAACAGCCCCAAGCTTCCATATGAGGAGGGCATCCAATCAAAGAGTGAAATAAAAATTTAGTTTTTATTTAATTTGAATAAAGTGTTTATTTCATGTTTCATCTGTTTTTACATATTTAGAAAATCTTCCTTTCATACATTTCTCAGTACTAGGCCCTATAGCCTCCAACCCCTACTTAGTCTTAGGGGCATACAATCAAGGAGTTGTGGATTTTTTTAGTGGATACTCATATTTGAGTAGATGCTTTGTTTATTTATTAAACAGTATGTTTATTTATTATCATTTACTGGCATGGATATTCAAGAAAACTTTGGCCGAGGTGTCGTTTTTTTCAACACTAGATGGCCGAGGTGTGTTTTAGCAAAGATGCTTAACAGACTTTATTCTTTTAAAAAATTCAAATTTTCAACAAATTCCTATGGAATAAATGCTTGAAAAAATTATGCAGTGTTCATGTCCATAGAATGATGACACCAGAAAGTCACATGCCTGACCAAATATCCATATTAAAATTCAAACCTTATGTCTTATAGACTTAAAGCGAGTTTTCTAATCACTGCCTTTACTGCCAGTAACATGAGCATAGAATTTTGAACTGTTTCAGTTTTTTGGATTTCAAATCACAAATGAAAGGTTTTTTGAATTATATAAATATTATTGTTCTTAGATTGTTCTAGATCTGTTTGCATTAATTCAGGTGTTTCTAGGGAAAACTCTGTAAAAATCTTCAAGAGACAGAATTGAACCTACACACACACACATGATGAAAAACCATTTTAATATGCATAGTAGCTACTGACTTTTATGAAATTATATATATATATACCAGAAACTGGCAGCAAGGTCACATCATTTATTTTATAGAAAACAGTAGAAATGAATGCTAGACAGGATGATGCCCAAATGTCTGTATTAGTTCTATGTTAAAAATGCCAGAATTTTTTTTTCTTTTAATGACATTTTTAATGAAAGCAAAACATGTTAAATTTAAAACTTCTCACTTTATCCTAAGTCTCCATGTCATTTGATTTTTTTTAATATATATATATATATATATATATATATATAAGAATATGACAAATTTCTATCAATCAAAAACTTTCCAGTCAAATTTGATCTTCAAAATATTTAAATATAATTTCAATTGTTTTATTCTGTAATCTTCTGTAAAACCAGAGTGAATATAAATTTGGAAAACCATTTTTTTTATGCCTGGAAATGTGATCTGAGGAACTGAAAAAAAAACCCACTTTCCTGGGCAATTCCTGAATCCCCTTAAGGTTGTCTGTTTTTCATTTAATGTTCTCACTGCTTAATAGTGTTTTTTCCTGATATGTGTTTTAGTGGCTTTATTGCCTGCTTTGGGCAAAATGATTAAAAAATGTAGAATAACATAGCATCCTACAATACTAAAATTATTTCCTGTATAATGCCAAATGCAAAGACTACAAAATCCATGGAAGAAAAATAGAAAAGTCCACATATAATAATATTCCCAACATCTCTGACAAAAGTAGGAACATAATTCTACTCAGCATGTCTATAAGAGTCAACATCAAAAAAATAAATTTTAATTGAAAAAATTTTTTAATTTCAGCATTCAAACATGTTTAAATAATCTACTTGATCTAAAATTCATTAACTCTGCCTCTAAAACAATAAGAAATATAGTTAGACCGAAATGGAATAGTAACAATCACAAAACAGAGGTAGGAATATACAAAATAATTGTACAATGATATATATTGCAAACTTCTAGAAATCTCATAAAAGAGGTAATGAGTTGATAAAATTTGACTTTTTTCCCTTTTCCAGTCATATCTCATATATATATATATATATATATATAATGAAAAATATATAGAAAATAGGAAAGAACTTGTTAGAGCTTACTTTAATTCAATTTAATTCAAATAATTATAAACTTGAAAAATTTTCGGCTCTTGTTTTGAAACATGAGAACTATTATGTAGCATGTTGAAATCATATTTTAAATAAATAATTTTCCCTATATATATATATATATATATATATATATATATATATATATATATTAATTCAATTTAATTCAAATAATTATATTGAAGTTTCGGCTCTTGTTTTTGAAACATGAGAACTCTATTATGTGTATCTATATATATATATATATATATATATATATATATATATATATATAGTACAGGTAATAGATCAGTTGGTATATAATCCAGGTGAATCCTAGTAATAACAAATATTAAATCTGATCCACAGAGAGCTCAATGTTTTATTATAGCAGAGCATATATATTTTTTACAACAAAAAACAAAATTACCTCAACATGAGTACAGTCTATTTCAAGCTGGTCTGAACCCAGCCATCTTCAATTCTTAAGTATTTATCTGGAAGTTGGGATTTTAATTTATTTTTATTATCAATCTTCCTCTGAGAGATGCCTTGTTTTTGATAAGGGGCTTATGTTGGGTCTGTGGGAGGGCTTGAGGGAATGTGGTCTGGGGTTGGAGTTAATTAATGACTAGGGCCTTTCATTGTCTGTAACTAAATTTCAGTTCCCACTATAGGGTCCTCTGTATACTAGCAACAAGTGTGTTTTCCTGGGATTTACAGTAAATAGTATTTAGACCATAAGGGTTTAATGCTATTAATAAGTTATGGGAAATTTAACCTTACGACCAATTAAATTTAGGTAAATTAGTTGAATGATAGATTCATAAATTGTGGGTAAAACCGGGACACCTAGTGGAATAGAGCATGCTATCCAACACATATAAATATTCATATATCCACAAACACATGTCTGTGCATTTACATATAGATACATATATGTAAGTAACCATACACACACACACACACACACACATATACCTATACATATATTCTTATGTATTTTTGAATCTGATCTTATGTCTACATTTCGTAATTAGCTCTTTCCATTGATTTAATAGTTTGCTTTGATTGTTTATATTTTATTATCCTGAATTTCTCCTCCAAATATAGCATGCACCTATCTTTAAAACAATTGAGGGTGTTTGCAAAATCTAAAATTTTCCAACTTATTTGGAGATTCAGCCCTTTTCCTTCAATTACCAAAATTTTTTGAAAAGCATTGTTTGGTGTTTTAATTTTAGATTGGTAAATGAGTGTTTATGTGTATTGATTCTCTGTTTACATTCTCCTGCAGAGATGCCGATGTAAATTTTATAATTTGTCATATTTTCTTTAGGGGTAATGGTTGCCTGGTATCCTCTAAATAAGATATTCAACAGGAAGTCAATAAAAATTAGCTACTCCTGCAATAGTAATATGTATCAAATTATTAATTCCCATAACAACTACATCTAATATAAATTCCATTGGAAAAAAACTAAATCTTGCATAGAAACCCCTTGTAATTGTAGAATTAGGAAAAAAACTGCCCAGTATAAGGCAAATGTAGAACCACTAGGGTAGTATACCAAGCAACCATTACTCCTAAAGTAAATATGACAAATTATAATATTTACATCAGCATCATCTCAGGACATGTCTTGTTCTTTTTAGTACTGCTCTGTTATTGCTCACCTTGTGTCCACAAGTCAGTACTACTTGCCCCAGAGATTGAACTTGCAATTATTATGCTACTAAATTTACAAACCAATGCTTTAACCTTATTGCAGGTTAGGATTTGTTGCCTCTGCAAAATTTTCAATTGGTACTGTTTTGTGGTTTAGGTTTACATTTGAAATTTCAGATAAGTTTTCTAAAAATAGATGGTCTATTTAATAGATGGTCTATTTAAGATGGTCTATTTAATAGATGGTCTATTTATGTTTTCTAAAAATAGATGGTCTATTTAAAAATAGATGGTCTTGAAAAAATTTGTTGAGTTATTGTAAAGGTAATTGTGAATACAGTGAATCCTGCTTTGGTTTCATAATTGCTGATGTCAGCATATTTTTGCTGATGAGAGGATATTCATAATTTTAGAAGATTACACATACAGGGTGCGATGAATAAACTGTTGTCTAAATGACACAAAAAAAAATGAAATAACATTGACATATTGTTTTAATAGATATATTTACCAAAATTACACAAAAATATCTTGACATACTAAAGAGTAAATTTATTCAATAAAATCGCCATTGGCCTCAACCATGGCCACCAGACAACTTCAGAATCTCCTGCAACACATCTGGACGGTCTCCTAGTTTAAGTTGGTGAATGCTGCTATAATCCTTGTCTTCAGTATCTTTGGTGTTACAAGGTTTTGTTGATCACTCACTCAACTTTGCCCCACACATTTGCAGGGGTTGCAGTCTGGTGAGTTAGACGACCAGATATAAGAGATTATGTGGTCGCAGAAATTTTCTGATAGTCATGACTGAGTTCTCCTCCTTGTGTGGCATGGTGGAGAGTCCTATTGCCAGACATAGGGTCTTCTAACAGCCACCCTCTTGACCCAGGGCAGTACTACCTCTTTAAGGCAATTGATGTAGATCTCTGCGCTGAGTCTGAGGCTCTCACCAACAAATTTGAGAGTTTTTTTCTTATCAGAATGATCAGATTGAGTTTTCTGAGCTGCTGCACCTTTGCAATCACCATTAGACTCTTCTATTTCTTTCCAAATCCTCTGCACTGTCCTCAGATTGACACTCAAACACTAATGCTTGTATTAGAGCTCCTGGCACAAATGCCAAGAAGTACAGCATGTCATTTTCAAATTTCTGTTGGAGTGAATTGAGTCATGGTGCTCTTTTTCTCACAGATGGTGCCCAACTGACCCTACTATACTGTGCAGTCAAAAATAAAGAATGTGCATGTGGAAAATTAGAAATACAAATTAGCAACAATTTACCCATCACACTCTGTAGGTTTACTTTAGTGTTCCAATACAGGTACTGAAGGATTTTAGTAAAGAAATATTTCAAAGTACATTCAGCATGAATTCTTTGCATTGTAAATGAATTTGTTGCATTGAAGTATCTGGTTTATGTAATTTTCAAACTTTCACGTTTGGTGATGTCACTAGTTCCACACTCTCACCTTCTTCAGGTGAATGGAATTTTGAACCGAAGGACACATGGCCCAGTGGATAAAGGGATTGGTTGGATCCAGTGACTAGAGCCAAAGAGTTCAATACCAGGTTACAGCAGTGGTGAACCAAAACTTTGAGAGTTGAGTTAAAGAGAAATAACTGTGTTATAGACAAGCATATGATTGCAAGAAAGAAATACGACAACAGCAGAAATAGATTTACGTGATTTATTTCAATAGGAACATGTGGTTTTGGGACAGCTACCTTGTGGCATAGTTCATAAGCCGGCTGAAGATCTGGGTTGATCTCTCATAGTAGTTCTCACTGGTTGACACTGGCGCTACTGCTGCTGGCTGCTGCTGACCGCTCAGCCTGACCGTAACAGGTCTCTTCCCTGGCCTCCTGTTGACTGCTGTTGTACTTCCGTGTGACCCATTTTATGGCGTTTTTTTATGGCTTAACAGGCTCGAAAAACAACGCGAGTATAATTAGGAGGGAAGCATTTTTATTGGTTGAAAAATACAAGCACTTTAAAATATTATTTTATTTTTCGACCGGAACTCGTGCGTCGGAAACATGTGTAAACAAAGATAATGGTCATTTTGTGACGGGGCCTTGTCCCATTCACATCCGGCTCTCGCTCTTGAGTATGTTAGTTTATTTGCCTGTAAATCAACCGAGATATGTCTTATTTTATTTTATAACAACTGAGACACCTGGAAGAGGCATGGCACATAGGACTAGAACAATCTCGGTGGATGAAATAAATGGTTCAGTTTGAAATTTCATATCACCTAAAGGAGGCCAGAGCATACAATGGCCGAAATGTTGTGAATATGACAATGAAGACAAGGATAACAGTCTGAATAATGTAAATAATGTAAGTAAGATAAAAGGTAAAAGAAGAATCATACAAAGTTTCAAACAATCTAAGCCATAAGCTATAGCATTTTAAATTTGGAGGGCAAAAATGTCTTGACCTGCCTTTCAGAACTCCAAAATAACCTCCTTGGAATAGAGTTAATCCACTGGGCTATTGTTCCATGTGACAATAGCATGGTGGATTGAAGCAAAGGTTACCTAGATCAACAGAGCCTCAAAGAAGGCCAGAGAATCTAATAGCCAAATTGTAATGGTAATGGTTATATTAGCTGTTTCCTTATAAGGAAACATTGAGCAGCTATTGATACTTTTCATTGTAATTTATAAAATCTTTCTGTCAAAACAATCTCTCAAGAAAACAGGTTTCTCAAGTCAACTAACTCCTTCCAGTATTGATGGGGACTTCCTTCCTAACATCTTGGAATAGTGTTGAATATCTTGACTATGTTGTTATTTTCTCTTCAAGTTACAGGTGATATCCATTTTAGTTGTTGCTCATGTTGAAAGTCTTCAAGTGATATAGCTTCTCTTACCTGGTAAACTTCTTTGTTTTGATTCTGTTGTGCCTGATCATGAGGTTTGGAGAAGGATGGTCCTCTCTAAGACCTACAGGTTTCATTCACTCAAAGACATTACTAATCTTTGATCTGAGAAAGCAGTTATATACAACTGACAGTTTAGATATTTCAGGACATGTTTGGCACCATGTGAAAGTTTCTATATGACAAGGGGATAGTAAGAATATGATTTGGGTGTTAATGTTCATGGTTTGGTTTTGCAGCAACTTGTGGTGGTGTTGGGTGAAACTACTCCTAATGCTTCTGATTCTATATTCAATTTCATTATATCCTACGTTGTATTTGTTACAAAGGATCCATACATTGAGGTATCTGAAATGTTTAGTATTTACTAATTACACATCCTGAATTTTTATGATGGATCTGAGGTAGGTGCCATCACTACTTTCTTTCCAATTCCATAGTTTCTGTTTTGGAAAGTTTTACAAATGCTCATAAATACACTTAGCATAGTCTAGGAAAAGATTAAAGAGATCTCTTTCTTTGTACTCCTGATGAGGTTTGAAATATTTTGATATAGTTGTTTTCATCAAGCATATACAACTTTGTGCACTGATATAGTTTATCTTGTGTGTGTGTGTGTGTGTGTGTGTGTGTGTGTGTGTGTGTGTGTGTGTGATCTGCTGGTCTTGAGAAACCATGGATCTGTGCCCAAAGAGCTATGCCTTAGCTACTGATGGCAGTGCAGCATCTGTTATGGCTGTACAGACCCAAATGTGAGTGAAAGTTTTGATTATAACGAATGCATATGAAGATGCTTTCCCCCAATGTCACCTTGTTGTTTTCTTTCCGTTGAGCATGTTTCTCCCCAGTGACAGGCCTTTATTTTTCCTCTCCTCACTCCAGCCCACAGCGTAAATTGTCTCCAGCATGAATGATTGTTGGCAATGTTTTCCCACCTCTTGATGTCCATGTCTATTGTCCTCATGTCTCTATTGCAGACATTCCTTGAAGCAAAGATGAGGTTGCTCTCATGCCCAGTGACTAGTTCCCCATACAGAAGGACCTACTGAATCTTCCTATCCAACATATGATATACATGTCTAAGTCAGAGGAGTGACTCGGTGCTGTTAGAGAACTTTTTTCTTGTACTCCTGATCAGGTTTTAAATGTTTTGACATGAACAACTTTGTGGACTGATACAGTTTATAGGATCTAGACATTTAGTGGTGTCAGATTTTGAAAGGCAGTTTCTAATAGATGAAAAGAGGATATCTTTGTTGATGTGGTCATATACTGCTGTGAGGTCAACATAGCACATATAAAATGGTTTTATTGAAGTGTTATTCCATTTCTTGGAGTTGCTTAATGACATATATGCTGTCATTGCCAGAATGAAAGCCAAATTGGGTTGTAAGGAGTTGACTTTTATAGAACAACGAGAGCCTAGTTAATATGATTTTCATAGAGAAAATAACAAAGGGTGTGACACTGAAATCTAAATGTGCAAAGTAAAGTGGCTTCTAAATGCTAAGCAAATTATTAAGAAACAGGAAAGTTTTGTCAAAAATATAGAAAAGAGTACAGAACTATTACATGATATCACTCATTCTATATGGTTGTGAATGTCGGACAATCTCCTCACAGATGAAGAAGAGACCTGAGGCAATAGAAATGTAGTTCTATCGAAGGATGCTGAGAATACCATGAACTGAACATGTAAGCAATGACAATGTTTTAGAGAAAACAGAAACAAAAAGGACACTTATACTTAACATCAGAAAAAAATAGTTGAAATTTCTAGGGCATAAAATGAGGAAAGATGGCTTGGAAAATTTGATACTCATGGGCATAGAGAAAAACAGTGCATAACCTACCTAATGAGTTTGTGTAAATGATTGGCAGAACAGGGTTTAGAAGATACAATAAAAAGATTAAATTTACTAAGGGCTACAAAGGATAGGAAATTGTGGAGATCCATGATCGACAATGTCCTGAAGGGACACAGCATGTAGTAGAAGAAAAAGAAGAAGAGAGTATTGAATATCTCTCCAATAGAAACTTGTATACCAGATATATGTATAAATCTCACAGTAATATATGATCACATCAATAAAGACTTCCTTTCCTCATCCATTACAAACTGTTCTTCATTCTCTGACTCCATTAACTCTATAGATCTGATTGAAGAACTATATTGGTCCACAAAGTTGTACATGTCTGGTGAATACTGTAATACTGAAGCATTAGTCATTTGTTTCAAACTAAAATTCTGAAATATCTTGTGCAATTTTATCTTTTTTTACCAAGTTTTAATGATTGATTGATTTTTTATGGCTTATCAACCTCTTTCAGGTTATTTAAAGCTGGAAAATATTTTTAGATCCTAAGATTTTTTTTTTAGATGAAAATAATGTGATATCTTGACTCCAGTCACTTTCTCACAGACATGATGTGGCTTCCCTCTGTTTTTTCTACAAATATTTTCATGGCAACTTCTCTGATGAGCTATTTTCACTGGTACCCCAACTGCATGAATTTAAGCATGCTACTAGGTTGGCATCTTGGTCCCACCCTTTTGCTGTTGAAATAATTAAATGTAACCACCTCTTTTACTCCAACAACTTCTTTTCTAACACTTTGCAACAGTGGAACTCCCTTCCTCTTACTCGCTTCTCTGATAACTAATTTTCAAAAATTTAAATGTAATATCAATCGACATCTTCTGATGCCTTGATCTATATCCCCATCTTTCTTTTTATCCTTTCCTCAAGCATCCCTCTTTTCTCTTACTTTCACTCTCTGTAACCTCTTGTGTGCTAGTGGCACTCCTACATTGTTTGGGGTGAAATGCTTAAAAGAAAAAATGATTTAGTGATACAAGTTTTATTAATTAACCCATAACTGGAGACAGAAGAGTTGAATTCATACCCTTCCCAAGAGTATTTACACATAAGTGAATAGAACAAAAACCTAACCAGTAATAGAAATCAGCTGTTTGATCAACAATTTCAAGATATTATCTATTACACCACCTGCTCTTCCAAGTTTATGCTACCTGGTAATCTCAAATAGTCACCCATCTAGGCACTGACCAGTCCCAATGTTACTTAACTTCAGTGATTGCATGGAAACCTGTATTTCAACAGGCAATTTTTTTATCATTTCACCAGGCAAGGCAATAAAGCCACTAGGACTCAAGAGGTTATTGAGTGTTAGAGAATAAGAGAAAAACTACTATTAAGGAGAGAGGACAATAAAAAAAAACAATTAAGACAGAAAATAATGATTGACATTGCATTTAAAGTTTTCAAGATCAAAGTTGACTGGGAAGCAAGAAGCCAGAAGAAAGTTGCACAAGTGAGAAGTACGAGAAACTATTAGCATAGAACATATGGTTACATCTAGCAATTTCAACTGTAAATTGATGAGAGCTTGCCACCAATCTAGTACCGAGCTTAAATTCATAAAGTCTAGGTACTATAAAGGAAAGTAATATTTATTTTGAAAATACAAAGATGTAACCAAGGTCAAAACTGGTCTTCAATCTGCCTTACCTTAAAACTTAGTGTTGGGATGCACCCACCGTCTCATCAGAATGGACTAATCTCTCTACTACTAATAGGACAGTTCTATATAGTTCTGGGAGATCAGGTGACCATCACACTTCCGTCTCTCTACCAGAAGATACAGTTGGACTTTATACTCTTTCTGATTGTTACTGACTAACCTGCGTTCGTTTGACTACTAATCTCTCTGTTGTAAATACCTCTTCAGATATACCAGTATTTTTCCCTACGTATGTGTTTGTCCTTATTTCAATACATGCACGGGGAAACACTCAACATCTCAACACTTAGCTAACCACAATTACTGACTTAAACATACTACAGTATTCAGTATCTGTCTATATTTCTGAGATGAGGTATTATGTACATTATTTACATTATTCAGACTATTGTCATCATCTTTGTCGCCATATTTATTACAACATTTCGGCCGTTGTACGCTCCGGCCTTCTTCAGGTTGTTGGAATGTTGAACTGAACCCTTTATTTCACTCACTGTAGACTGTTCTAGTTGCACATGCCATGTTTAATGGATGTCAGTTATCAGTTATCTCCTGTTAATTTCACTCTCAAAGTTCTCCACTGCCTTAACCAGGTATTGAACTCACACTCTTTGGGTCCTGTCACTGGATCTAACCAACGCCTTTATCCACTGAGCCATAATAACTTGAGGAAAGTTCATTGGAACAATTATCATGAAAATATTTATAGAAAACTTATGCCACCTGGTAATCCAAAGTAATCCCCTATCTAGGTAGACGAGGCCCAGTGTGGCTTAAGTTCAGTGGTCACATGGGAAACAGTGTTTGAATGTTATGTGGCCATAAACACATAAAAGTTTTGGTTTGGTTCTTTCTTTGGCATTTGGATCCAGCAACTTCAGAACATTTTGTTTGTGACAAAAAAGTAAGAATGGAGATGAATCTTTAAAACCAAAATATTCTTCATTTGCCTTTAATTATGAAATGAAGACAAAAAGAATATTTTTCAATTCTATTTTCTGAAATTCTACCTGTCAGGCCGTTAAACACTCAAAGCCAAATGTCTTTATAAAAAAAAAAATATTGTGAGTATCGTTTATAGTTTTTTTGGTGAGAGAATCGGATTCGATTTGCCTTTGTTATTAAGTTCTGATATCTCCTGTTGTCTTGTACAGGGCTTTGTTAAGCTTCTGTGATCTCAGCTGTTCCCTAGCCTGCCGCCTTACCCCCCCCAACTCAGCCAGCAGATTTCTGTTTCTATTTTTTCTTTCTCTCCAATGTTTCTGCCAATTGCACATGGAGCCGTATCTTCTTTTGTGTCACAGAACAATGCACTTTCTTCCTTCTAAGATTCCTTTAATAATATTCTCTTCTACCTCAATAAATCGCTATAATATGAAAACCACCCACAATCACTTGAAACTGGCGGATTCTCCACCATATCTACACATTTATTTTAAAATAATTTTTTTTTTATCCTATATCAGTGGTGTGCATTTTTTCTCCTTAAACACTATAAAGAAAGTTGACAGAACTCAGTGTGGGCTTAGTGGTCAGAGTATTGGGGCAAGGGCTTTCTGGTGTCTAATTCAATAACTCAACGAATATCTACAATTTAATAAATAGAGCATAAAACTGGAAGCCTTAGGTTTCTAGTTCACTAGATATACATATATCTTATGAATTACATATATCTTATGAATTACATATATCTTATGAATTACCTTTGTGGTTAAATTAATTTTGACCAAAAAGAAAGTTGCTATAATTGAAAAGTTTGGACCAACCTCAATTGATTAATTACCTAATGCTGTAAATTTACATGCACACAAACACACACACACACACACACAAACACACACACACACATATATATATATATATATAAATATATATATATTGTGTATTTAGGCAGCAATCCTTCTTTCATGCAAGCTTCATTAAATATGATAGACAAGGTGCTTTGATTAGGTTTTTTATATAATTTCTCATATGATCTTACAATTTTTTTCTTTTCTGTAGATAAATTATACTAACTGCCCAAATGTTTTTATTCTTCCAAGCGCTTGTCTGTCATGTTTAATGAAGCTTGTATATATATATATATATATATATATATATATATATATATATATATATAATTATTTATTTAAAATATAATTCCAACTCATAAATATAAGAGGTCTCATGTTTCAAAACAAAAAGCCGAAAAACTTCAATATAATTATTTGAATTAAATTGAGTTAAAGTAAGCTCTGTTCCATCTTCAAGTGAAATTTTTTTTGGATAACGTATTTCTGAAATTTACATGTTTTAATAATTGAAATCAAAATTTCCATGGTAACAGCTAGGGCGAATTGTTTAAATTGGGTAGGTGTGTGTTGGGTGTTAATAATAAGTATCAGTATAGAGTTACTTTCATAGATGTCAAGTCAGGGAAAGGTGGGGGTGTCTAAATTTGAAACAGAAAATGTATTAACCCTGGTCTGGCATGCGTATGTATGTGTATGTATGTATGTATTATATATATATATTAATATATATATATATATATTAACATATATATATATATATATATATATATATATATATATATTAGTATATGGGTAAATAGCAGGACAGACTGGGTTCTTTAGCTTTGGATGGCAACTGGTCTAGAAGAAGGACAACTCTGAATTCAAAAAAACCTGCGGAGGGTCGTTTGGGGACCTTGTGGCACTTAGTGCCTGAGGTCTCTGTATTCGGCCCTTCAAAAAGTGTGGATGGTTCTGCACAAAACCTTCACTACTATAATCAAATCTCTGTACTCAGGTTTTTGCTTCCTAGGAACTGATCTGCTTGACCCTCAAATGTCGAATTCGACGGGAGAGTTGAGTATATATATATATATATATATATATATATATATATATATATTGGCTAAAAATTAGTGTATTTATTGGGGAATGTTGCTCAATATCATAGATAAGAATATTTATAGATATTGATAGTGTGGACATAGGAATCAACACTGCATGGTGATTGGTAGTTTCACACTTCAATGCAATCTTCAGATTTATCTTCACTATTTACATTATTCAGACTATTGTCGCCATCTTTGTTATCATATTTATTACAATGTTTCGGCAGTTATACACTCTGGCCTTCTTCAGGTTGTTGGAATGTTGAAGTGAACCCTTTATTTCGCTCGCGTGCCATGTTTAATGGATATCAGTTATCAGTTGTAATAAATATGGCGACAAAGATGAGGACAATAGTCCGAATAATGTAAATAGTGTACATAATACTCAGAAATATAGACAGATTTATCTTCACTGTCTTTACTTACATCTATATACGGGTATATGTGCATGTACATGTGTATGTGCACGTGTGCGTGCATGCACACAAATACATCTGACTTTTTAGGGAAACTGCATTTTAGTTGGGCTGAGAACTTTTCAGTGCATCCTTATACAGTGATGGGACTCAATTGGCATGTACAACAGTTCACACAAATCATTTGCTAAAATTGCACAAGTTTGCAGAAATGGTTCTTAAATTCACTTAAATATCCATCAAAATAAATTTAAAGATTTAATAAAAATAGAATTTTTTGCAACATAATGACATGTGTTGAAATCCTTACTGCATTTACTATTGTTGGCAAAATTTATAAACTCTACAATTCATTCAATTTTACAAGCCAATGGTTTTTTAAAAATCAATGAAAATTTATTGTACTAAGCTACACACCACAGTAAAAACAACTGTACTTTGAAACCCCCTTACCTGTTTGTACTTCTCCCCAAAATTTGGTTTTGATCAGTCAATGTATGACTATTTTAGAGGGTATGATGGACAGATAGATAGACTAATGGAAGCCACAGAATTTTATAAATAGATGGATAGATAGAAGAATCAATTTGTAATTACATAGACAAAATAATCTGAATGTAAAAGAAGAGAGAACCACTTTCTAAAAGATTTTAATCCTATCACCATCCTTATATATATATATATATATATATATATATATATATATATATATATATATATATATATATATATATATATATATATATATATATATATATATATATATATATATATATATATATATATATATATATATATATATATATATATATATATATATATATATATATATATATATATATATATATATATATATATATATATATGATCATATATATATATATATATATATATATATATATATATATAAGGATGGTGATATATATATATATATATATATATATATATATATATATATATATATATATATATATATATTTGTTTGAATAAAAACAGATCACTTTAAGGTTCCATTTAATAAGTTATTTCACCACAACCTTTTTACAGGGCTTTGGATCATCAGACTTTACTTCCAAAGGTTGAAATGAAAAATGAAAAGAAACTTACACATTTGACATCTATTTGTTTGAGTCTTGTTCATAAATTGAACTCATGACTGTTTTTAGATACCTACCTAATTATTATCAAAGGTTGTTCCAATTATATAATTTTATCATCAATAATGATTATTAAAGGGTAATATATTTCCATTCAAATTAAATTACCAATTTAAAATTTACCTCCGTATTATTTAAACTCACTTCAATTGGAGAGTCCTAGAGGAGAAATTTGGATAAAACACTACTAAGAGAAAATTAGGTCCTTCTTTTACAATCCATACACATACACACCTTTACACATATCCTGTCCCCTATCTATATCTACATCCCTATATCTCCCTATATACCTATGAATCCATATATACACATGCACACATATCTACACATAAATTATATTTATATTCCCATATCTACATTGTTGATGTTCGAAATTTTTAAAACTTTTGTAATGGTGGTGTCCAAGCTATTCAATTTTATGAGTCACCCTCAGGAGTGTGTAAGTTTTTTTTTTTTTTCAAAATGATAATAATAATAAATAGTACATTTAATTTAATATTATATTTAAATTTAATAGAACAAATCTAAAAATGCATTAAGTCCCATCTGCCACATGTCATGACAATGAGTGAAGAATGTGTGTGATGATGTTTTTTTTTCTTTATATGCAATGAAGAATGCTAGATTAGAGACTAGTTTTTGTCTGATGCAGATGGCTTTAATAATTTTTAGTGTTTTAACTTCAACATTACTTCCAGCAATTTTATTGTTTACCAAAGTTCTTTGCTTTAATATTGTTTTTTATTCACATTTGCATTTCTTTTTACCACAAGTTTATGTTGGATTAATGTCTATAGAGGTTTAGAACCATTCCATTAATGTGTTATCTTTGAAACTTTTCTTGACAATAGTCACATTTGCAGAATGTCAAGTAGCATTGTCATGCAGGAATATACTCTTTAGCTTAAAGTTTATTGGTTGTGATGAGTTCCACACAAAAAAATGTCCTGTCCGAAAACTTTGTAATATTTGTAATTTTTCAAAATGCTGTTATTATTTAAAACTTATCTATTTTTCATGAATTTTGCTTATGTTTTACAGCTTTCAAAATATAATTTGCAAAATAGGTTCAGTTTAATAAGTGTTTTGGGGAGAAATGTTTAACTAATTGGGCCAACCACCAATTTGGCAGGAGCTGCCCAGATCTCACTCTCCAGCCTTGATAGAGTTAAAAAAAGCATCTATGAGCCCTTGTTGGTGACAAATTATTCTCAACCTTCTAAGCTCTTTTCCATGGGTGGAATATGGAAAGCCTCTTTCTGCTATATCACTAGTTCCACAGAAAGTGCTTGGACAAACTATCTTCCCTGGTCCTGCCAATTCCAACCTTCACAGCAAGGACACGCCATGCCACTTACCTAGTAGCAAACCCCACCCACATTCCCTCTGTACTCCATCAGTGAGAAGTACCACTTGAACAGCTTCTTTCCATGAACTGCTGCTTTGCAGAAGATGTTTCTTCGATCACTATAATCTTAACCTGTTCAAGGTTAGTGGTAACAATTATCTTCCACTTCTATCCATACAAATTTGTAACCCTCTACCTCAAGTGGACCCCACTTGTAATACTCATACATAATGTACAAACAGGGGCACTTCAACATGGTGTATTGGTTAGTAAGCTTGTTTCACTAGATCAATTGAGACTGAATAGTGAGTTCAAACCTCACTGGGTGCTCCTTAATCTAGGCCTTATACTATGCTTATTAAATGGGCAACTTGATGTGGTGTAATAGTTATCTAGCTTGTCCCATTAGAACAGTTGTGACTGAATGGTGAGTTCAATCCCTACTGTGTGATCTATACTTTTGGCCTTGTTCCACATCTAAGCTGCACTTAGAAAAAAAACAATGTATAGACAGAAAGTATTATCTTGGTAGGTGGGTACAATGTAGCGTAGGTGGCTATATCCTTCACCATGGCTAGAGCATAAGACTAGAATATGAAGAATGTAACTTAACAGATAATATTTTGTTGTAATTCAGGGGATAAATCCCTGTGATTGAAACCAAGGAATCTTTGGTTAAATACACATTAAAATACTTGTGCCATACTGTGCAGTAACCTAGTGGCTGATTTGCCTGATTCAAATGAACAAGATGGCCAGGCTTATTACTGGAAAATCTGAAAGAAAATCAACTCAGAAAGAGGCTTATCTTTAGCTTTCAGCCAGAAATGCACTTTTCAAAAATTGTTGTTTCTAAATCGATTCATATTAAATGTTCTCGAGAAAATTAATAATCGCAAAATTGCTTTCAGTTCAATATCCAATATTTTTGAATGATGTCAAATTTTACAGCATTTTTTTTTAATGCTTAGAAGATTTTTACCCGTTTGTCAATTTGACAGGCTATCTTTTTTTTTTAATGTTCTGTTTCATGTAAATTCAAAGACAAGTTATGACTGAATTCATTTTTATGAGCTTATGATTCAAATTTGGCTTGGGCTACATTTGTTTGTTTTTTTTTTTTTAATTTCAAAATATTTTGCATATTCTTCATTTAGGAAACTTGGTCAATGTCTGGTTGAAATTGGTCAATGAATTTAAATAATCTTTTTGATCTGTAACCAGGTGATTGCTATTAGGAAACAAAAATAAAACTTCTGGTCTATGAAGTAAGTAAAGGAACTGTTAGACCAGACCCTGAAAGGTTGAGACGTCTGCAAGAACTCCAGGCAATATAAAAGCTGAGAGGAGAATTATTGGAATGTTCACTTACTACAGTCACTGGATCACAAAATCTTTGCTAAAATACTGAATATTTAACAAAAAAATATATTTATTTCATTGCTGGTTAAAATAAATAGAATTATAAGAACTAATAATGAAAAACCTTGTAACAAGATCAAGAGTAGCCTTCAACATTTCAACCTTAATATGTGCCTCAATGTAGAGTAATAGTTAGGGAAGTTAGTCTGGTTGATTGTTGCTACTAATGAGTAGCAACAATCAACCAGACTAACTTCAAATTTTGTATGGGGAACCATACAAAATTTGACATTAAATAACCCAAAAAGGGTTGACATGTTATAAAATCAATCAGCCTAACCTCGGTTCTTTATCATGATAAAGCACCTATGTTAGATTAGGTGCTTTATCATAGGGTTTATATTGGCAGGTTAATTTCAAGTTTTCTGAATTTGTGATCATTCTTTTTCTTCTTCTATGTGCTGTGTCCCTTCAGGCAATCATGACCCTCCACATTTTCCTGTCCTTTGTAGCTCTTAATAAATTTTGTCTTTTTGTTATCTCTCTTAAACCTTGTTCTGCTATCCATCTACTCAAGCTCCTTTAATAAGTGTATGTTATTTTCCTCTATCCCTCTTTCCTTCAATCTCTCTTGTGTGTATCAAATTTTCTAAACCCACTTTCCTCATTATGTGCCATAGGAATTTTAGCTGTCTCTTCTTGATGTTAACTATAAGTTTCCTTTTTGTTTTTATTTTCTCTAAAACTTCATCATTGCTCACATGTTTAGTCCATGGTGAGAATACCATGGACTAAACATCAGCATCTTTCTATAATACTACATTTCTCTTGCTTCAAGTCTCTTCTTCCTCTGTGAGGAGATTGTCCAGCATTTACTGTCATATTGGAGGACTCATACTATGTAACATTTCAGTAGTTTTTTCTTTGTTTCTAACAAATTTTTCTGCTTCATAATACTTTATTTTTTGGAATTATTATTTTACTATCCCAGTGCACCTTCAGATTTCAGTGTTTGCACTTTCTGTCCTCTGCTAATACGCTTCCCAGATGTCTATATTGTTGCACCTGTTTGATTTTAGTATCTCCAATTTGTAATTTGCATGCTGGGATGTTCCTTTTGCTAACAACCATGCATTTTGTCTTCTTTCAATGGTTTTTTTTACATAAACTTTTGTAAAGTTAGTTAAAAATGGCAATAATATCATGAAAATAAGGTTACATATTTAACTCCAAAACCTCAAACTAAAAATGGTACAAAAGAAAACAACCACTATTTTGCTTACTCCAGAAAACTCTTAATTTGATCAGTTCAGATCAATTTAAAATTGTTTTATTGTTTTAAATAGATGTTATATGGATACTGTTATATACTGTACCTATAAAAACTAATGGGTATGTCCCAATCCTCATAAATATGTTGGACCCTATTGTAAGTGGGGGTAATATGTTGACTAAGTAGTGCACCACTAGCAGTGGTTTACCTACTTCATGCTGCTGGCGAGTATTGTATTTTGTTGATGTTATAAAGATTACCATTTCATTTCCAACCTCTATTTTGGTTACTCCTCATTCAGTAACCCTTTCTAGATTACAACAGATACATTATATTATATGGATACATTATTTTATAGTTCAACTTTTTGAGCAAAGATTTAGGATTATGGTGTCAGGTCATATACATTAATAGGGGTAGACAGATTTGCCTGTTGCCCAGTTCACACTCCTTCCCTGTCTTTTGGACAGGAGTAGAGGTGTATCCCTTGTTTCCTGTTTAGGATTGGATTTCTGGTTTCTTCTAAAGTTTTCTCATTCTCTTTTGCCCCTAGTAGCCCCCTCAAGTCAGATCAAGACTTTCATATGGATGTCATATATGGCAACAAACTTATTCAGAAGTACATCTGCTTTCTCAGATAATATTAAAAATGGAATTGAAGCCTGTAGGAATTAGCTAAGATAATTCTTCTTTGAACCTTGTAGACTGGTGCTACAGAATCACAAACAAAGAACTGTACCAAAGAATAGAAACCACATCACTCAAGGCCTTCAGCAGCAGTATCAACACAAATGGATAGCACATATATGGTGAAAGAGAAAATAATGACGTAAGACACTGATATTCCACAAAGGTTAGGAAGGAAGAGCAATAACTGCTAATGAACTTAAAAAAAAAAAAATAATAATAATAGAAAGTTTTTATAAGTTTCAACTGAAAGTAGCACTGTCAGGTTGGTCAATGAATGTTTCTTTATTAGGAAATGGCAAGCATTACCATTACCATAAATTTGTTTAAATCAACAAAATATGAGGATATTGTCATCATCATCATCATATAATCACTACCACCACCACCATCATCATCATCACAAACCACTACCACCTTCACCACCATCATCACCACCATCATCATCATCACAAACCACCACCACCATCACCACCACCACCACCATCATCATCACAAACCACCACCACCACCATCATCATCACAAACCACCATCACCCCACCATCATCATCATCATTATCATCACAAACCACCACCACCATCACCCCACGATCATCATCATCATCATCAGTCCCATTACCAGCAGAACACCTGACCAGTTTCCTCCACATATGGTTTGAAAGCATGTCTTTTTATTGATGGACATAAGGATTGGACTATGGAAAACTGGTTCTAAAATGGCTTCTTTATCACCATGCAACACTATCAGTTTGCAGTGTGAGAAGAAATGAGAGTCCTTTCACTATTGTCTGTCTCATTCAGAACTTCGGAAACTGTTTTGATGCAGTCATACACTGAGATGATTTTCATATTCCAGTTAAAATTCTTTTTCATCATCTCTTGACTAGTTACAATGCATTATATTTTGTCTTTGTAGTAATTCTGCAGACAGTGTGATCATTCAAATCCAGCATACAAACTTTATCTGAGGATGACAACTTAGATTCAAAAATTTTGACAATATTCTCATTGCTGCTATGGACAGTCTCTTGAGCATTTTCAGTAAAAAACCTACAAATTCAGAATAGTATCTCCACCAGCAATCAAACAGTCATTTACACAGTTGTAGCAATTATAGGCATCAAAAAATGAATAGGCTATTTGTATGATAGCATAGCAGAAAAGATGGCATTTTAAAATACACTTCAAGCATTACTATACAACATGCTTATAAAATCTTTAATAATATGTTTGAATGAAGGATTAAATTGTTACATTTCCTAGACTAGATATCACTTTTGGTCACTCCTGTATATACAGAGGTACGTCAATAACCTTGTATTGTTATAGAATGCGAAGTCTAGGGCCAGAATGGTCAGCGATTAACCGGAGTGCTTTGTGGGTGTGGTATTCTGACAGTGATAGATTGCCTTTGTCTGGGTTTTGGATATAAGTCCAAAATGGCATAAATACAACACGGTGCTGCAAGATTTCTGAAGAGTCAATACGCCTCCCCAACCCAGGTTGTGAGACCGGCCTAGATCACCCGTGGAGGGATGCCGAGCCAACGTGTGACATGCTTTCCTGTGACGTCATTTCTCCTACTGCCTCTTAGAATCCAAGATGCCAACACTCTCTTCTAATAAAAAAAATAACAAAAATAAATGGTCATTTTCACTGCTTTATGCAGTAGTGTGGCGACCCAGAGATGATGCAGAATGAAACAGTATCATAATGATGTAAAAAAGGATTTATTTTACATAGCAAATATTTATTTTTCAACATAATTTACTTCCCAGAAAATTTACTCAGTTCATTTATCAAATATGTGTAGATGCTGAAAATTTCTTAGCCTAACAAAGAAGAGCTTCCCAGAAAAAAAAAAGTAGTGATGTTTGTTCATTTGATTAAATATTGTGAAGTGGATTGGGTTAAGAACTTTTCAGCATCCCCTTATAGATTTATCTGGGATTATCAACTCCACTTTTGAGGGATAGATTTGTTTTTTATCATCTTTACACTTATATATTTTGATATACATATTCTTGACTCTAATAAAATGTCTCTAAAATCTACAAAAAATACTGTAACAACTTAAATTGTTTAATCTTTGCAATCAGATAAACAAAAAGGCAGTCAATCAAAATGCAATTATAAGCAAGAAAAAGTAATCTGTTCACTTATCAAGAGAAAATAAATTCCCAATTTACAAATAATTTGCAAACAGATGATGAAATTAGTAAAGACTTTTTTTGCGTATTTGGCTTTATCTCCAAGTCAGACTTTTGAAACATTTTATAAAAAAGCTAAATATTTATTATTTTATCAGGTTGTTTAACATGAGATTGGCATTTTCTTTCAATAAACTAAATTGAATAAATTTGTAGAAAAACATATAATTTTTTTAATCTTTTTTCAGAAAATCATTTAACCCCAAGCAAAGCAATAAACCACTAAAATGCAAGAGGTTACTGAGAGTAAAAGAAAATGAGAAACATTAGTAAGGAGAAAGAACAATAAATGAACAGGATTCAAAAAGACAGAAGATGGTGATTGATATTGCATTTAACTTTTTAAATATCACAGTTTACAGGAAAGCAAGAAGTGCAAGAGAATTGAGCTTATGATTACATTTAGCTATTTGAACAGAAAAACAATGAAACCTAATAGCCAATCTAGTAGTACACTTAAATTCATGTATTTGAGGTACCAAGGAAGAAAACTCATTGGAACAATTGCCATGAAAATATTTATAGAAAAGTCACATCCTTCAGAGCAGAGAGAAAGTGACTAAAGTTGAGATGACAGGTCAGGACCAATAACATTACAAACCCACTTTGGATTTTGTAAAGACTTTCAACATATATAGCAGGAACACCAAACCAGAAACGGTAGCAATATTCAATGTAGGAACAAATATTTGATTTATAATTGTGCAAAATGGATTCTGGTGAGAAAATTTCCCTTGAACAACACTGTGAAACAAGTTTCCTAGCAGCAGATCTAGCAATTGATTCAATATAATTATTCCACTTCATGTTAGTGGAAAACTTGAGACCATAAAGGTGCAATGAGTTTCTCTCCTGGAGGTTAGAATCAGCCATTCTGATGGAAGGCAAAAATAGTTATCTAAGATAACAGTTTTGTTTTGGAGGCATTAAAATCTACCAGCCATTTCTTGCTCCAATAAACAACTGATTTTGAGATCAGCTGCCAGTTTTAATTTATCAAACACATCAAACTTATTATTAAGATTAGAGTAAATAATTATGTCATCAGCATAAATAGTGATTTGGAAACTGATGACATTAAGAAGATTGTTGATAAAAATAAGAAATAACATAGGTTTAAGGGTAGATCCATGAAGAACACTTTTCCTTAATATATTTGTCAGATATATTAACAGCAATATAGCAAACTATGGAATTTATACTGTACAGTTTCACTTCTATAGACATTCATTGAATTCATACAAGTATAAAACAAGAAAAGCATAAAATAAAAGACTTATTTGCCAAGAAAATGTGGTAAAAATTAATAGAATGAAATTAATATTTTACTGAATACTCAATAATTAATATACTATTTAAATTCATTGGTAACTCTCTTAAGTGCATTCAATTATTTACAACTGTGACCCCAATTCACCCAAGCAAGGTGGGAATGCCACTAGTATGCAGGGATTTACATAGAGTGAAAGTGAGAGAAAAGACTAGGAATAAGAGGGATTGAGGAAAGTATAAAAGATGAAGAGGATTCAAGAAGGCAGAAGATGGCGATTGATGTTGTATTTAAATTTTTGAAGACTGTAGTTTTCAGAGAAGTGCGTAAATGGAAGGAAGTTCCAAGAGCAGAAAGGTCAAGAAAAGAAACTGTTGGAGGAAAAGTGGTGGTTACTTTTTTCAAGATTTTGACAGTAAAAGGTAGAATCTAGATGCCAATCTGGTAGCATTTTCATGTAGAGGAAAAAAAAAAAAAACTCGTTAGATCAGTTGCAATGAAAAACAGAAGAAAGCCACATTTGCTGTGAGTTCTCCAACAGTTTTTTCATCCCAAACTTCAAATTTTGATCATTGATGTTTCTGGCTTTCTAATCTGAAATCTCTGCAAATAATTGAAAACAAAATCTTATTGTCTGTTCACTAACAGTAATGTTCCTAATTATGGAATTTAGACACCCCAGTCTCAATTCTATTATAGACCAGCTTGAATTCATACAAGTATAAAACCATGTAATTAAAGACTTATTTGCCAAGAAAATATGGTAAAATTTAAATAGAATGAAAATAAATTTCACTTTTAAGAAATAGTAAAATTGTTAATTATAATAAATGTTAATTTCCTAGTGATAAGCAATAAGTTAGCAGATAATTTTTAGTTTATAGAATTACATTCATTGAGAATTTCAGCTTACCTTTTCCAGTCTATTAGTTTTCAGTTTTACATTGATTAATAAATATTTTGATTTTGTTTATTCCACATTTTCTTTTCTTTTTCAATCAACGCACTGTGCATAAACACATGCAGGGACAACTTAAATGGATAAAATGCTATAAATAACATATTGGCTAATATAAAAATAATATCAAATATTATACTGTATTGTGCATGCACAGACACACACACACACACAAACATGTTCACACACACATACATGCACGCACATACACATAAAGATAGATGAAGAGATATCCATAAAGTGAGATAAATATAAGGGATGCTCTGAAAGTAATGCCTCCTGTTTATTTCCACAGATTTTATAACAAATACAAGAAGTACTGATGTTTCTCAAGGCTCTATCCTTGGTCCAACACTGTTTCTGATTTTCACCAATGATCTTCCTGACATCATCAATTTTCAAGTAGGCATCTACACAGATGACACTACCATTTATTCCTGTCTCCATAGTAATTCTAGTATTGCCGACAAAGTTAACCTGCCCTTTTGTCTCAAAAATGACCTCCAATCTGTGGTTGAGCCAGGTAGGAAATGGCTTGTGAATTTTAATGCACCCAAAATGAAACTGCTGTCATTTACTTAATAACATACATATCTTCATCTGTAATATTCTTTAAATTCATTAATCTATATTTTCTTAGGATACCAACTTTCAAAATGTAAGATTCTTTTCTAAATTGCCTCCTACCAGCATGGTTGATGCTCAACTCCATGACATCACCTCACTGCACCTTCTTGGTCTCACGTTTTCCACTGATCTGAGGTGGAACAACTACATTGAATCAATAGCTTCATCTACCACAAGGAAAATTGGTTCTCTGTGTCATGCCAGAAGGTTTTTCTTGTCTGAATCCATCCTTTACATCTACAAATCTACCATTCATCCATGCAGGGAATACTGCTGCCATATATGGTCTGGTGTCTCTGCTGTTCATCTTGAGGTTCTCAACAAAATTCAAAGATAGATATACAATGTGATCGGTGCTGATTTGGAGTCTTGACTCCAGTTACTTTCTCACTGATGTAATGTGGCTTCACTCTGTCTTTTCTATAAATATTTTCATGGCATCTTCTCTGGTGAGCTATTTTCACCGGTGCCCTGACTACATGAATTTAAGCATGCTACTAGGTTGGCATCCAGGTCCCACTCCTTTACTGTCGAAACAGTTAAATATAACCACCTCTTCTATTCCAACAGTTTCTTCTCTTGCAATTCCCAACAGTGTAACTCCCTTCCTCTTACTTGCTTCCTTGATAACTATAATCGTCAAAAATTTAAATGTAATGTCAATCAACATCTTTTGTTGCCTTGATCCCCATTCTCCTTTTTCTCCTTTCCTCAACCCCCCACAATACCCAGTCTTTTCCCTTGTGTACTAGCGGCACACCCACCTTACTTGGGTTAAATTGCTTTAAAATAAACAAAACAAAAAAAATATTATTGGACAGAGTAAGGTTTCAGATACAGAAAACACTATTTTTTCACATTGTCACCTTCGTTACTATCCATTTTCACTAGTGATGACCAGGAGCTCATAAAAATCTACACTAGGAGAATCCATCCATTTTTTCATAGAAGTAGTGGTGACATTGTTCCTTATATTATGTCAGTTCTTTTTTGTTATTATCACAACATTTGGACTTGTGTCCTCTGGCCTTTTTCAGGCATCTGTCAATTTGAGTAATCTTCAGGAAATTTTGAACTGAACCCATTATTTAATCTACAGGGGTAGATTATTCTCAGTTCCAGCTCATAAAAATCTATACTAGTGAAAGTAATCCATTTTTTCATAGAAGAGATGTTCAACCAATATATTTGGTGGGGGCCATTATTTGTATTTCAAATGTAGAACTATTTAGTATATATTAATATATATATACATCTTATTCCTCACCAGTAGCATGACAGATTTATGTTTAATATAAAATATATTATATATCATTATGTTTATTAAAAAATACAAATCCTGCCCATTTTAAATCATAATTTTTTTTAATAATAATTTTTTTTATAGTTTTAGGTTTATTTTAATATATATTTAAAAAACAAAGATACAATTAATCACCATTTATTTTAAATATAAAACTAAAACATTAATCTTGTTTATTCTAAATATAAAACATGTCTATTTTAAATACAATATATATGTATATATTTTAAAATAAAACCCAGTAATCCCTGTATATGAACTGCACCAGCATTGTATTAACCAGATATTTTTATTAAAATTAAAATTACGTAACAGTCAGTTATGTGTGTGTGTGTATGTGTGTGTGTCTGTGTCTGTATGTGTGTGTGTGTGTGTGTGTGTGTGTGTGTCTGTGTGTGTGTGTGTCTGTGTGTGTGTGTGTGTGTGTGTGTGTGTGTGTCTGTGTGTGTGTGTGTGTGTGTGTGTGTGTGTGTGTGTGTGTGTGTGTGTCTGTGTGTGTGTGTGTCTGTGTCTGTGTGTGTGTGTGTCTGTGTGTGTGTGTGTGTGTCTGTGTCTGTGTGTGTGTGTGTGTGTGTGTGTGTGTGTGTGTGTGTCTGTGTGTGTGTGTGTGTGTGTGTGTGTGTGTGTGTGTGTGTGTGTCTGTGTGTGTGTGTGTCTATGTGTGTGTGTGTCTGTGTGTGTATGTGTGTGTGTGTGTGTGTGTGTGTGTGTGTGTGTGTGTATGGGTGTGTTCCAGTTTTATTTTTAAAAGAAATAATAATGTACTACTGAACAAGAAATAAAACATACTTCTGTTAACATTTTGATCTAATTTTATTTATCAAATGTTTTTATATGTTAAAATGTTAGAACTGCCAGTATACATACCTCTGTGGGCAGAATGTATATGAATTTTCTTTGATCTGATATTATTTTCTTTGTGATTTTTTTCCAGATTTGCACAAAATAATCCATTTAAATTTACAGATGCAAAATACCACTGATGAGAAAATATCAATTTTTTGGCTCACAGAAAGAAAAAATTGCAACAAAAAGATATGAATAAAAGTATACCAATTGATTGGCTTAATGTACTATTTTCAGTTCAGTGGTTCCAAATATGAAGTTAAACAATATTTGTATGAGAAAGTAATATTCTTCTTTATTACAAATTCCTATTATTTTTACCTGAACTCATATTTTGGATAATTTTTTTCTAAAATGATTATCATTTTCTTTTCAAGGATAGACAAATCAAAGACAAAAACAATACATCACAAAGTTTATTTGTAATGGAACAATTACAGAAAATAAGATATCAGCAAGATCTTATTTAAACTGCATCAGTTTTTAGAAATACTGACTCCAAGAGAAATATGTTTTGATTCTCAATATTAAAATATCTGAATAAATTGTATCATAATTTAGAAAAAAAAAACAATTATAATACAGAATTCCTCCACTCCTTATAAAAAAGATATGAAGCTATTTTCAATGTTCTAATATACAAAGTGGTGCTAAAAAATTCTCAGCCAAACCAAGAAGGGATTCTAATATTTGGTCATTTGTTCAGATTTTGGGAAGTAGGTCAAGCCAAGAATTTTTCAGCACCTTAATTATTGAGTAATATTGAAATACATCATTTTTCTCCACAAATTATAACAATGATTTAAAATCAATCATCATTTTCTTACAAAACAAATGTTTGACATGCAGCAAGGCACAAGTAATTCAGTTAGTATGTTTATAATGTGCACTTGTTTACTTTCTCCCTTTATTCCCTTACAACAAAATCTCTCAAAGTCAATAGTTATCTATTATCCTCATAATATGCACTTCTTATTTCTTCCCTTTACACACAATACCCTCATTCAGTAGTCCACTACCTTGAGTGGCTCTTCAACCTTGGATAAACAAGGCGGAGTTACAAAGTTGGCAATGAGATGTCATTTTGTACATTCATATTGACCAAGCAAGTAGATCATCAAATATGCATAACATTTTGCTTGAAACTTGGGCATTTATCCGTGGAAAGTATTCAAATGATTAAGAAGCCTCTTGGGGATAATTCAGTGGGAAAAGCTCAGATAAAATTTAGGTGCTGATGCTTTAAACTTGGCAAAGAAACCATTGAACATGATCCTTGTTCTGGAAGCTGTTCAACAAAGCTGGACACCCAAAAATGTTTAACACATACAGGCTGCAATCAAAGAAAATTGACAATTTGTAGAATTAGAAGAAAATCTTGGGATTCCACAGGCTGTTGTTTGTGATGGTGGATCTTTGCAGGAAATGTGTGGCAACAAAATTTCTTCTGTATTTATTCACTTCTGAACAGCGTCAAATTAACTTTGGCTGGTGAAAAAAATGCTAGGATGCATGAGGTCCCAAGGGATGTACTTTGAAACAAAGTGCCATTGTCTTGAGTAGACTATTTTTGTTTTTAATATTAAATGGCTGGATCATTTTGAAATCTAACATGTAGTATGTCTCTCTTCATTTGCTTTATATCACACTGAGTACTAAATTTGTCTTTGCTTCTTCTTTTATGTACCATGTCCTTTCAGGAAATAGGCGATCATGGCCCTCCATATAATCCTATCCCTTTTAGCTCTTAATAAGTTTTATCTTTTTGCTATCAAGTCCTGGGTAAGACGATAAACTACGTCCAACAGCAAGGCCTCTGATCAGGAGGTTTTGTGGAGCATGGTACTACCTCTTAATTGCTGGTGTTCCAAGGTCCACCCTGACTTGGGGTGGTAGCACCTGTTAGGGTCCCAGGTATGGGCAAATAGTTGACACCCACAACCTGACTAAAAATACTATGAAAATGTAAAAATAGATTTTAATACCAGAAATACTTTTTAAAAAAATAGTATCAACAATAGATATTTGAAAAAAGAAAATATTACCAGAAATAAAAATCTTGTTAGCATTAAATAACCCATTGAGGTTAATATGCCACAAAACAAAACAAACCAAAAACCAAACTTTTTGCTATCTCTTCCAAACCCTGCTCTACCATCCATTTATTCAAGATCATCAAATATGTTTTTCACTGCTTTCCTCCATCCCATTTTCCCTCAATCTGTCCTGTGAGTGCCAGGTTTTCTAAGCCCTCCTTCCTCACTATGAGCCCCAGAAATTTCAACTGCCTCTTCCTGATATTAAATCTAAATTTCCTATTTGTTTCCATTTTCTCCAAAAACTTTGTTGTTGCTCACATGTTCAGTCTATGATATCTTCAGCATCTTTCTGTGGAACCACATTTTTGTTGCTTCAAGTTCCTTCTTCTTCTTTGAAGAGGTTGTCTAGCATTTGCTGCCATACAGAAAGACAGATATTTTGTAACAGTTCAGTACTCTTTTCTTTGTTTCTAATGAAATTTTTCTGTCTCTTAATACTCTGCTTAGCTTTAAGAATGCATCTTTTGGCCATGTTCATACGTCTTCAGATCTCAGTGTCGCACTTTCAATTCCCTGATGTTCCCAGATATTTAAATTTCTGTACTTATTTGATTTTAGTACCTCCAATTTGCAATTTTCTCACTTTGGGCTCATACTTTTGCTGATAACCTTTTGTCTTCTTACAGGTTATACTTAATCCTTTCTTCTCGCTTTTCTTCACTACCTTCTGTAGAAGTTTTTGTAGTTTCCTTTCCATGTCTGCTATCAACACTGTGTCATCTGCATTTGTTATATTGTTAAGATTGTAGCCACTAATAATGAATACTGGTTGGACTTCTAATCTTCTCAGAATTGCCTCGCAGTATAGGTATAATAAGTCTGTTGAGAAGACACATCCTTGTCTTACACCCTTTTCTATTTTTGTATATCTGCTGAATTCATTTTCTGTCCATAAGTCGATGGTTTGCTGTTAGTATAGATTCTTGATTATCCTAAGGTCTTTCCCAAATATGTCAAGGTTGCTGATATCACCAAGCATGTATCAGTTTAATTTTCATTTGCTAACTTTCTCTTTGTCAATCTTGGTGATATTGTTTTCTGACCTTGGATTCTAGTTCCCATCTACACATGTTTCACACTTCTTCTATATACCATGTCCATTCAGGATGCTGCCAATCATGGCTCTCCACAAGTTCCTGTCCTTTGTAGCTCTTAATAAATTTTCTCTTTTTGTTATCTCTCCTAAGCCTTATTCTGCCATCCTTTTAATTAAGATCACTAGATAGATTATGCATTGTTTTCCTTCATGCTTTCATTCTCTCCTGTAAGTATAAAATTTCCCAAGCCTTCTTTCCTCATTATGTGCCCTAGAAATTTCATCTATCTCTTCTTGATGTGAACTATAAGTGTCCTTTTTGTTTCTATTTTTTCTAAAATTTTGTCCTTGCTCAAATATTTGGTGCATGGTGTTCTCAGCATCCTTCTGTAGAACCACATTTCTGCTGCTTCAAGTCTTTTTTTCATTTGTGAAGAGATTGTCCAGTATTTACTGATATTTTCACCGCCATATGTGAAAAGATAAATTGACTCTTTACCCGATTCCACTACCAAGAGTGAAAACATTTCCAATGAATGAGGTGTTCAGAGAGGACTTTTTGATAAGCCTTATCACTAAAGCTTTTTTTTAAAACCTGTGACAATTTTGAAAGCTGACTTCCTGAGCCTATCAGCATGAATATAAGCAAAACAGCCAGCAGGCTTAAAATTACTATTCCTCCCAATATGATTCAGTGTGAGGTGAGTAGCCAGAAACATCTAAGCCAACAGATTTTGTTACCAAAAGAAGAGGATGCTGGACTCCAAGATATCATGTGATCAAGAAAAATCTATTGGCAAATTACAAAAGCTTGAACAGAATATATTTTTTAAAACATTTCACTCGAAGCAAGGCAATAATGGCACACATAATCATAAAAGAAAATGAGAATACTTTATTGAGGAGAAAGGACAATAAAAGAACAGCTTGAGGAAGACAGAAGATGGTGGTTGATGCTGCATTTAAATTTTAGAAGATCGTAGGTGGCAGGGAAACAAGTCACTGGAGGAAGAGAGTTCCACAGGCAAGAAGTGTAAGAAAAGAAAGTATCAGAATACACCATACAGTTACATGTAGCAAGTTCAACAGTAAAATGGTGAGACTTAGTTGCCAATCTAGTAGTACAATTAAATTGATACAGTCAAGGTACCAAGATGGAAAGCTCATCAGAAAATGAAAATATTTATAGAAAAAAACAGAAAGAGTCACAGTAGTGGGAAAATGACTTAAGTCGAGATGTCAGGTCAAGATCAATTAGATTACAAACACTTGTTTAGATTTTTTTCAAGAATCTCGAGATATATAGTAGGATCACCAGATTGTATATGGCAACAATATCCACTGCATGGATGAATTGCAGTAGAGCTAGTAATTGATTTAATATAATAACTCCACTTCATGTCAGTGGAAAATATGAGCCCAAGAAGTCGCAAAGAGTTGCAACATATGAAAGCATAAAACAGATCATTTTTTAAATTGTTTATCTGAAGTTTCCTTCAAACAAACCAAATCTTCCTTGATAATACAACTCACTACAACCATAATTTTACAATGACATTCATTCAGCACTCCTTCCATTCAGATGTTTCTGCTATTATGCTGAGCTATCATCCTTGAATGGGTCAGAAAATTAACCATACATCATGAACTCAACTGTCATTCTCCCAAAGACTATTTTTTTTAACTTCATCGACTAATGCAAGTCACCACTTTATTATGTACATTTTTCTGTACCTAGCTTAATTTTCATTAGACACTCAGAAGAATTGAGTAAACTTCTAAATCCTTTTCCTTTTCACATAAATTACTGTAAATAAACAAATTATTTATTATTGTGTGCCTAAAGAGATAACTAATTGATATTTTTTTTGTCTGTGGTAAAATCTACATACCATATATACTTGCGTAAACCACCATCTTGCATATTGTGTGACCAAAAATATTCATTTATAAAAAATGATTTTATCATCTATCAAGCAAGTTCCTTTTTTGAGAAACCAAATTACAATAGACTAACCTCCTTTCCTCTATCTCTTTATCCCATCTTATAGTTAAATAAGTTAAAATATAAGGAGAGAATGATAAAAGTATCATTAGTAATGCTATACGCATTGTGTAAATGCGCATAGCATGGAAAAGATGCATATTCGCTATGTTTGTATTTTATATTACGACACTAATATGTGAATATTACATACATTATTATTGGATACAGTTAAGTAAAACATTAGTTGTATCAAAATCATGTTTATTTTAAATACAGCTGTACTTTTTGACTACAGTAAATGGACACATAGTTTGGTCAATGGTATAACTAGAGCCAGCAGTACATATCCTAATTTTATATCTTGTGTATCATGCAATCCCCTTAAAATTAGGTTTTCAAAAGTTGCATGATATATGAATATATGCAGTATATATTCCTTGACTTTTCATTAATATTAAATCACTGAAATATAGCTTATAAACATCCTTGCATTATTGTTATTAGCAGGTATGTTGCATATTATCCAACTGGCAATAATAACTCTTAACATTTTACAATACTTCATAGTGTCAGTGCATACTTAAATTTGTTGGTTCTTTCACATTGTCCATATATTTTCTTCTTTCTCTTTTCACTTTAACATTTCCCATTTAATTTCACTTCTCTCTTTTCTGATGGCCGTGAGCCAGGATTTAAATTTTCTCATACATAATGTTTTCAATAAGGATTTTTTTAAGTGGTAACATTGGAATAGTATTTTGTCTCTATTCAATATGAAATTTTGAGTAGTCTTCTAAAAACCATATTTTTACTTCTAAGTATATATGGATTATGGTTTTATAGTCCATGTTATGGAAGAATGCAACAATAGTGACGAGATATCACATTCTAACAGAGGATGGAAAGGGCAACACTGAAATCCGAAAGCACATTGGGATTGCAAAATATGCGTTCCAAAAGCTAAACAAAGAAAAACAGAAAAATTTTATTAGAAACAAAGAGTAATGAACTCTTATCTAGTATCAATACACCTATAGAGTGTTGAATGCTGGACAGTCTCCTCAAAGATGAAGAAGAGACTTAAAGCTAAAGAAATTCTATAAAAGAATGCTAAGAATACCATGGATTGAATATGTGAGCAACAACAAAGATTTACAGAAAATGAAAATGAAAAGGGTACTTATAATCAACATCAGAAAGAGAGAATTGAAATTCCTAGGGAATGTAATGAGGAAAGAGGGCTTGGAAAATTTGGTACTTGCAGGACAGATTGAAGGCAAAAGGGACAAAGAAAAACAATTCATACCTACCTAGCAAGTAACCTACCTAGTAAATGGATGGTGGACAAAGGTTTAGGAGATATATAAAAAAAAAACAACAAATTTATTAAGAGCTATGAAGGGCAGGATATTGTGGACAGCCATAAAATTTATCCTGTGCACTGGTGGAATGATGTAATATCAAGCAATGGCTGTATTCTGAAATGAGAAATCAGTCATCATATACACATATGATGGCCTGCTGTAGAAGAGGTCCTGTTACCAAAGAAATGTATTAATTTTATTAAAAATGTTTTTAATTTTTAGAAATTGTTTTTTGCAATGAAAATTCTTTTTAAGTATTACTTCTAGAAGCATGTGATATGAATCTACTAAAAAACCTATTCCAAAAACATATAATTGATTAGCAAATGAAAATACTTTTGACACATTCTAATAATTTTTTCCAAGTAAAAAAGATACTGGAACATCAGTTGCTAGATTATAGGTGCTGTACCTGTGCATAAATTTTTTCTGTTATCGCTGTATGCCTTGGAACATTTTAGATTTAGAGTTAAATCCAAAGAGAAAGACAGACCTTGTTCTAATATAAAGAGATTCTGCTTCTTCTTCTTATCGGCACTATATTTTGTATTCCTGAAGAGGTTAAGATTTATAGCCTTTAGACAGTAACATTTTTCTTGTTGCAGCCATTAGGGGTTAAATACACACAATAAAGAGATCTTGGAATTGATCTTTTGGTTGTTATGAGAGAAGATTATTTTGAGCTCGAAGGCTGTCCACACACGTGCACACAAATCAATTGACTTTCCCCATAGCAATGTCGAATATATTGATCCACGGTTTGAACCCTTCCAAGGGAGTGGGCTCTTTTGGAGGTCACTATTAAAAGAGAAGAAGGATTAAGAAAAAGAATTGAATATCTGATGTCTCAGGCATTGTTTTTAAGTTGTCTTTTCAGCACATCTCCATGTTCGGATGGATTAAAGGTTTCTTTTATTTTGGCTAGTTATGAAAGAGCTATTAATCTTTTTTTTTTTTTTTTTTTCATCCCAAGCGAGGTGGGAATACCATTAGTATGTAGGGAGTTACAGAGGGGGAAGGTGAGGGAAAAGACTGAGTATGGGGGGGATTGAGGAAAAGATAAAAGATGAAAGGGATTCAAGAAGACAAAAGATGGTGATTGATGTTGTATTTAAATTTTTGAAAATTATAGTTTTCAGAGAAGCAAGAAGGAAGGGAGTTGCACAGGTGGGAAGTACAAGAAAAGAAACTGTTGGAGTAGAAGTGGCGGTTATATTTAACTATTTCAACAGTAAAAGAGTGGGACCTAGATGCCAATCAAGTAGCAGGCTTAAATTCATGTAGTTGGGTCACCAGGGAAAAACTCATAAGAGTAGTTGTGATGAAAATATTTCTAGAAAAGACAGGGGAAAGGCATGTCATATCAGTGAAAAAGTGACTGAAGTTGAGATGCCAAGTCAGGATTGATTACATTGCAGATCCTTCTTTGGATTTTGTCAAGATCCTTGAGATGAATTGCAGGAGCACCAGACTAAATATGGCAACAGTTTTCAATGCATGGACGAATGGTAGATTTGTAACTGTACAAGATGGACTCTGACAGGAAAAACCTTCTGGAACGACACAGTGACCCAATTGCCTTGCAGCTATTGAAAATTATTAGTTTTACCTGTTGTTAATAAGCTTATATATACAGTTTGAAATCCATGTGAAAGTAAGAATATGTCAAAAATATTTCAAAGTTTAAAGTTTGCGATACATCAAGTTTTTTAACTGTTAACATTTATCAAGTAAAAGCAGCTTGTATCTAATGACACTGAACACAGGAATAAACAGAATGCAGTAAAAAAAAAACAAGAAATAAATACATAAGCAATGACAAAACATTTTATCTACTATGTATTGAAGGATAAAATGCTTGATCATAATGAAACATGTAAATAATAGACAATATTGTGCATAGATTTGATCTTACTTATTATAAAACGCAGATTGTGTGTGTCTGTATGTTTATATATTGGATTGGATTTCCTACATTTTTCAACCGATTTCAACAAAACTTGACAGGACTACCTAAGATTAACTTGCGGTGGTTCTAACAGCACCAAAAATTGGAAAAACACAATTGTTTTTGCACGAAATCAATTTGAAAACACAATTAAGAGGCATCACGAGAATGAAAGGGGGACAACTCATATCGAGTTATACTTATTATAAAACCCAGGTTGTTTGTGTGTGTGTGTGTGTGTGTGTGTGTGTTCGTTTATATATGGGATCGGATTTCCTACATTTTTCAACCGATTTCAACAAAACTTCACTTCTTTTGGCAGGTAGTGTTTCTTATTGTCTTGCACACTTTTTTCTTTATTTTTATATTCAGAATTCCATTTACAAGATAATTGTTTATAATAAAATTCTATTCAATCAGTAGACTCATAACGATTGAAAACAATGTTTTTGTTTGAGTTTGGGTTTGATCAATTCATAAAAAAAAAAAAAAAAAACTAAGTAAGACATCCGTGTCCATCAACCTTAGACAATAATCTTTGTCAATTTTATTTTTCAGTCTTTATGATGGTCGATACTTGATCTATCGCTTACTGTTACATCCCTGGGCAATGCCAGGCTCTACTGCTAGTATTTAATAAATGCATATATATTGGCAATTGCTCACTAGACAATAAAAATAGAAACAGAAATATTACTTTTGACAAGGCCTTGTAGCTTGTGTAATATAGTAAAATTGTTTGTCAATTTGAAGTTGAAGTAAAACAGCATCTAGGAGCATTGAAATTAGAAATTCCACTTACAACTGTGAAATGTGTGATCATAAAATTCACTAATGAAAAAAAAGGAATCTATTGATTCTCATTCATGTTGGATCTTCATGAAGTCAGATTGGAAATTGAAAAAAAAATCCTTGTTGCAAAACTACAGATACAGTAATGTGTGTCCAAACCAGTTTAGGAGTAGCAATATTGCATCATTATCATTGAGAAAATAAAGAGTCAGTTGCTTGTATCTCCTGACAAGTGGACAGAGCTATTGCTGGAGGGTCTGTCTCTGAAACTCTGGAGTCAGGATGCTGAATATAACATCAATCAGCTAAGTGTCGAATTTTATATTTGTATTAATCCTGTATCTATCTATCTATCTATCTATATATACACAGGAAATTACTATGGTTAAACTGAAGAATGTTTTACCATACTTATCAAATATTATGTATGCACTAACTGAATGTTGGTCTATAAAAATTTTAGTGCACTAATCAAAAGCGCATTAATCAAATGTTCACTGATCAAGGGATTCCTCTCTCTCTCTCTCTCTCTCTCTCTCTCTCTCTCTATATATATATATATATATATATATATATATATATATATATGTGTGTGTGTGTGTGTGTGTGTGTGTGTGTGTGTGTGTGTATAGAATGAATGGAAGGTGAGTTTCACTTGTTTGTTTATTCCTTGCATCATTGAAAAATCTTTCTCTTTGTGCTTCAATTTAGTCAAAAGTCTAATTAATATATGATAAATATTATCAATCTTATTGCCAATATTATTATCATTTTGTCATCATTTTATTCCTCAAATTTCATTAACCAGCCTATTAAATCTACATATTATGAGAAGCACACATGGACCATCTTCCATTACAATGACATATATATATAGAGAGAGAGAGAGAGAAAAAGAAAGAAAGAAAGTCAGAAAGTCAGTGAGTGGGTGAGTGAGCGAGCAATCTTGTTTTTTGAGCACATGCATCTGTTAGAGCATCGAGCTAGTCTGTGTTGTAGAGATATTTACTCAGGCAAATTTGTATTTATTCAACACCCACTGAACCCACCTGTGGTTTATACTGCAACTACACTGAACAGACCTTAGTTACAATTTCTTGGAGAGAGTACATAATCTGCCATGATTAGCAGTTTGAATGATACCAGAACACTCAGACCCTCAGTCACAATTACTTGTGACTTCATGATAGCACACCCTTCATTAACTTGCAAACATTTACTTTTACCCAATTTCATTCACAAAGTGTGGTATGGTTTTCAGGCACTTTTCAAAGGTGCTGCAACACTTTAGACCAATAACATCAAGAAGTCTTCCATCAGATAAACAACATGGTTTTTGATTCTCTAGGTCAACCGCTGATGTTTAACGATTATTGCTGAAAGTGTTTTCAAGCTTTAGATGAGAATGGTGAAGTTCAGTCTGTTGTTTTAGATAGCTCAAATGTGTTTCACTGTGTATACACTGCTGATCTTCACATGTTAAAGAGTTGTAGTATTTCTGGCTGAATTTTTTATTTGATTCAATCTTTCTTATCAAATCACAAATGCAAAATGAAAGTGGTCTTGAATGGCCAGTCTTCTAGATCTTTTAACATAAATATAGGATTCCCCCTGGGTGCTATCTTTGGACCTACTTTTTTTCTAGTTTTTGTCAATGACCTTCTCGATGTCATCAGTTTTTTTTACTATCTATGCTGATGGCACAACTATTTACTTTTGTCTTAATGGTGAGGTTCAAGAAGGTCATATTGGCAGCAGATCTCAAAAAGGACATTCTATTTGTCATCAACTAGGGAAAGAAATGGGTTCTTACTTTTAGTGACTCGAAAACAAAACTGCTCTCTTTTAATTGTCTTAGAGAACCTTTTTTGCCTTCCATCAGCATGAATGATTCTTTCCTCCAGGAGACTGACTCCTTGGTCCTTCTTTGGCTAACATTTTCCACCAATATGAAGTAGAATGATTATATTGAATCAATTGCTAGTTTTGCTGCAAGGGAAAGTTGGTTCACTGTGTGGTACTAGACAAATTTTCTTGCCAGAATCTATCTTACTCCATTACAAGCTTACTATTCATTCATGCATTGAATATTTCTGCCACATCTGGTCTGGTGGGTCTGCTATGCATTTAGAGACTCAATATATATTTATTTTAAGTGGTATTTATTTCATATACTGGCCTGCATACTCAAGGAAACTTTCATTAAGTTTTCTTGAGAAATACCAGAGGACACATTAGATTTTCTCTGGTACATGTGGAGAGAGATACATGAAGCATTCAAAATTTTCATGAAAAAAGCACATTATAAAAAAAAACTATGCAAATACTTTGATATTTGTTTACCACAAATAGTAAATGTGGATGGATGTGTATAAACTGAAAATATTTCAAGATAATGGATTGAATTTTACACCATTTTAAAACAGCCATTTTTAGAGCAACCTGAGGTCTGTGAAAATTGAAGTAAGACCTGACATCAGTTTTATAGTAAAACTTGATTAGAAGATTTAGGACATTATTGGTGTTTTGGGAAAGGTTTATGGAGATAATTCTCTGCAAAAATTAGCAATTTATAAATGAATAATTTGTTTCAAGAAAGGGTAAGATTGACTTGAAGATGACAAAAGGATCAGCAAGCAATTAACATCAGTAAGTGAAAAACATAAAATCGATGCTGTTTGATATTTAATTGAGGGAAACTGATGATTAACAGCAGAAATAATAGCAATCACATTCGGTTCAGCATATGCAATTTTATGTGAAAAATTAAAGTTTTGCTTGTTGGATACTAAAACATTTGTGCCCTGATCAACAACAAACAAGAGCAAAGATTTCAATGGAAATTTTAAACAAAAGGGATCAAAATACTGGTGGTTTTCTCAGGCAAATTTGTAACTGCAGATGAAATTTGATTTTACAGGTAGGAGGATCCTAAAGATAAGGCTTACCCAAAGGTAGAAAGGGTCCAATCAAAGCAAAAGAAAACTGGTCAGGAGGAAAAGTTGTAGCAGTAGTTTCCTGAGATGCTGAGAGCATTTTGTCAGCTGACTTTTTAGAAGGGAAAAAGACATCAATATCGGTTTATTACAAAAGTATTTTGAAAAAATTAGTTAAAAAATTTACTAAAAACGTGCTCTGGAAAGCTTCATTAGTGAATCCTTTTCTACCATGACAATGCCACAGCCTCTCATGCTCTCATCAAACAGAGACCATTGCAAGAATTTTGATGGGAAATATTTAGACATCCATTTTAAATTCTTAAATTTAGCGCCTTCTGATTTTTCTTTTTAACCTTGAAAAATCTTGAAAAGGTACCAATTTTGTGATGAGTAATGATATGAAAAGGTTGATTAAACATAATTAAATTAAGTGCCATGATATTGATGACACTTATGTGGAAAAATAAAGCTTGTACATGGAAATGTTTGCTGTTAATTCTGTTTTATTGATAAACTTTTTGAGTGCCCCTCGTATGTAGCAGAGCATCTAAATAAAAATATTTTCTTAAAGCATTAATCATTTATTAGAGAATGCAGTAAGTAATTAAGTTAGTTGGTGGAAAGACCTTAGGAGTTTTGGCACACTTTTATCTTTTAAGATAAGTTTTCATTGGCTCAATTTTTAAGCAGTAGATTTTCAATTATAGAATGAAGAACAATTTTGATCACTGGATGTTCAAAGCTACTGGAGATTATGGAGAAATCACTTCAGAAAAAAATACATGTCCATTGTGTAAGGACTCCTTTCTGTAGTATGTGGCTCACTACAGGTCATACAGTATGTACTTTGCATTTACTCACCCCCCCCCACCACCACCACACGAGGTCAGGTTTATCACAAGGTCGGTTTAGTGTGGGGATCTTGAGGGAGTACACCCAGGCTAGGAACAAAAATTACCTGAGTCCCTGCAACCATCGGTTATGCTGACCTCGGTGCAAGCATCCATCCCTCTCTCTGGTGCAATGAGAGGGCATGGCCTTGGACAGCTGTTCCCCAAGGCTGCGCACCTCTCCATATAATTTCCCTCAGTTGCGACTTTGTCCTTTGACAGAGTTACCTCTGAGCGCACTCTGCCTAAAGACAGAGAGATGATAAATAGATGTGTTGCAAACTACTTTGTAGTAATTACTTTGCGCTCAGTGCGACATCAGAAAAGTCAGGTGGTGGTTTTGACTTGAGATGAACTCCCAGCTGCACTTGGGTTGCAAACATGCAAAAGGATCATATTATACACAGTAATATAAACACCCACCCCACTGTGGAGAAGGGCAGAGTCTCTCAGACATTGCAGATGAAAATGCAAGGTCTATGTCTTGAACCAAAGTTCCATGGTCACATACACAGACACACCCTGGCTGAGAGTAACTGACAAAGTTAGGAATTGAATAAAATTTACTGTAAAATAGGTGAGATTAAGTCTTGTTCAATCATCAATCAGTACAACTTCATCATAATAGCAAAATGGATTGAGATATTGAACTTAATATGAAATAAAGTGTGTTTCATTAAGGCGGATTATATATAAGGGTGTTTCATTAAGACGAATCAAAATCAGCAGTAAATAAATCAGTGTTATTGGTAAAGATTTATTTATTTCTCTATTGGATCATGTTATTTAAGTCATGGCAATTATGTGTGAAAATTAATATTGCCCAAATGTCTATCAAATCTGAAAAAAAGAAAAAAATCTTAAACTTAATTCACATTTAAAATCAGTCCAAGTTATTGGAACACCCTTTACAAAACTTTAGAAAATTGAGAAAGTATTAAATAAAATGTACTGTTAAATAGGTGAAATTAAGTCGTCTTTGATCATTAATCAATACAACTTCATTATACGGGTATCCCTCAATTAATGCCCATTCGTTTAATGCATTTTTGATTAAAGTGCTAAAATCTTTATATACCAAAATTCAATTAGTGCATACATAATACTCAATTAATGGGGTAAAACATTTTTCAGTTTAACCATAGTAATTGAAAATTGATTTTTTTATATTTACTAATGAACAGATTAACCACACTAATTGAGGGTTTCCTGTACTAGCAAAACAAACTGAGATATCAAACTTGTTATGAAATAAAAAAATTTAAAAAAGAGAGTTTAAGTCCTGTTTGATCATTAATCAGTACAACTTCATTATGCTAGCAAAATTCATTGAGATTTAAAAAATAAAATTTACAGTGTAGTTTACCCTGTACAAAACACAGGTAGAGGGTTGAACAGGTTAAGATTGTAATGATCGGAGAAACATCATCTTAGGAATCAGTTCCACAGAGCAGTGATTCACAGGAAGAAGCTGTTCAAGAGGAAATTACTTATCACTAATGGAAATATAGAGAGAATGTGGATGGTTTGTTACAATGTGAGCGATATGGTTGAGTGAATTTGCTATGAAATATAAAACTTTAGAAAATTGACAAAGTATTGAATAAACTGTAAAGTTAAATAAGAAAAATTAAGTCTCATCGTTGTTCTGCTTTTCTGTATTATCAGATTTCAAAAGAGAACTCATTTAATAGAGGCAAGAGCTCTATATTATGGGATAACAAAAAATCCTAGAATGACAAATCTAAAAGTGTATTCAACAACTCTCATGGTTGAATCCGTTTCCTGATATGAATTCTACTGAGTATTTTTGACTACTTTGTGTTGTGAAATAAGTACAAGTTTCAGAAAGTCTTTTACAGAAGAAAAATTTATTTGTCTTTTGAATGCTGCTTAGATGTTCCACACAAGATCTCCTGTACCCTTTCTGAACATGGATTGTCATGGCTCTCCACAACTTCCTGTCTTTTCAAGCTGTAAGCAATGTTTGTCCTCTTACCATCCCTTCCAGTTCTTGATCAGTCATCCCATTGAAACAAACTTATTAAGTAGATTACTCTCTGTCTCCCCATGACCCCTCTGACCTTCAATATGTCCTGTAAGGATCAACTTCTAGTCCTCATTTTATTATGCATACCAGAAATATCACCTGTCTCTTTCTGATCCTAACTTCAAGTGTCCTTTTTGTTTCCATTTTCCTTAAAATTTTCTTGTTGTTCACCTGTTCCCTCCATGCTATTCTCAGTATCCTTCTGTAGAACTGCATCTCTGTTGCCTGAAATTTCTTCTTCCTCAGTGAAGAAATTCTCCAGCATTCATTGTCATATAGGAAGATTGGTACTAAAATAACAGTTCAGTACTCTTTTCTTTGTTTCTAATGAAGTAGGTGGGTGTATGGGTGGTGTAGTGGATAGCAACTTAGAATGAGAAATTGGAGAGCCAATTTCAAATTCTGGTCATGTTCATTACATTCACTTATATGCAAATACCCTTCAAAAAGGTATGAATTCATCTCCTTCCTTCACCTATGGGTTAAATAGTAAGACTTGTGTCTGGAAAGATCATTGTTATTTTTTTTAATTGTTAATGCAATATTCACTTGCAAATAAAATTATTCTTACAATCCAAAATATGTTTCAGATTTAAATAACATAGAAAGGGTTGATAAGCCATAAAAAAACAAATCAATCAATCTAATAAAATTCTCCAGTTCTTTAACTCTTTTAGTTTTTTAGAAGGCATCGTTCACTAATTCAGTACACCTTCGGATGTTTGTTACAATTTCTAATGTTTGTTATAATACTTCCCAGAAATTCCAAGATAGTTAAAACAAGTGACAATATTGGTACTAACAAATTTGATGCTTGAAAGAATAAAGTGCACCAAAGCTTACTTTCTTACTTTGCATAATAAAACATTATTAAATTGCTTAGATTGTTGTGTAAAGACATGAAAAGAAAACAGATCCTACATTATGTTATTAACCAGGGCAAGGAATGACTTGTTAATTTTAATGCCTCCAAAAGGAAACTGCTCTCTATTAATCATCTAAGAGGATCTTTTCTTCCTTCCACCAGCATGGCTAATGCTAACCTTCAAGAGAGTGACTCCTTGCACTTTCTAAGATTAACATTTTCTGCTGATATGAAGTGGAAAGATTATATTGAATCAATTGCTAGGTTTGCTGTTAGGAAAGTTGGTTCACTATGTCATGCTAGAGAATTTTTCTTGTCCAAATCTATCAAAGATTCATCCATGTTTAGAATATTGCTGCTACGTATGGTCTGGTGCTCCTGCTATATATTTAGAGATTTTTGATAAAATCCAAAGAAGAATCTGCAGTGTCATTGGCCCTGACCTGACATCATGGTTTTAGTCACTTCCCACTGCCATAATATAGCTTCCTTGTGCCTTTTCTATAAATACTTTCATGGTAATTGTTCTGATGAACTTTCCTCTATATACTCATTGGGGATAGTTTTTAAATTGTTGTTTTATTCCCTCCCTCCAGAGACAATGAATTGTACATATGGGTACTAGTTAGGATTTTCATAGAGTATTATGGTGGATGTAGTAAGAAAGGTAAGTAAGAATGTGTTGTTTTGGTGTTAGGAATATTGTTATATGTTTGGGTCAGTGTTTGTGGCTAGCTAAGTTCAAAGTTAAGACAGAAGACTGTCCTTTTCTCTATTCCCCATTTTGGTCTTGTATCGCATTTTGTAAATATTTACAAATAAATAATCACTTTCCTTTATCGTACCTTGACTTTATGAATTTAAGCACAGTACTAGATTGGTAGCAAGTTCTCATCATTTTATTGTTGAAATGCTAACAATTTCTTTTCTCACACTTCTCACTTGTGGAATTTTCTTCAAGCTTCTTGCTTTCCAGTCAAAAAAAAATGCAATGTCAATCATTATCTTTTGTCTTTTATTGTTCTCTGTCTTTAATAATGTTTTGTTTTCTTATGTTCTCTCACACTCAGTAACTCTGCATCTTAGTATCTTTATTGCCTTGCATGGAGTGAAATGATAAAACGATTGGTCATTAGATTATTATATATATCAGTGTTTTGACATTGAAGCCAAGATAGATAAAACATATTGATTGATTGATTTGTTTTTTATGGTTTATCAATCTTTTACAGGTTATTTAAAACCAGAAAACCAGAAAATATTTTTAGATTGTAAGAATTTTTTGAAATGGCTAGATGTAATCAATAGTTTCCTTTTTTGCACTTTCCACCTGTGGAAGTCTCTTTCAGCTTCTTGCTTCCAAGTCAAGGTTGATCTTCATAAATTTAAATGTAATGTCAATTGTTATCTTAGTGGCTTTGATACTTTGTTTGGGGTGAAAAAAAAAGATCTTTCGATTTACTTTCATCATTTCTTTTTGTACAAGCTTGTGTAAAGTGCACTTTTGCTTTTAATGATCCTTTCAATTGTATATATTCATGAGACATTGCATGCACAGACACCCACACATGCACATGCACACATACGCACACAGACACACACTTTAAATGCACAACATAAAACAGAAAAGATTAATAAAAAAAGCTTATCAAAAAATAAACATAAATATCACCAAATTGATAAATGCTTGACTTACAAAAGAAACTGTAATATACGGATGAATCACTACATATTGAATTGAATCTGCTTCTAAGAGACCAAATTAAAAGGAGTATGCTTTTTTGTTTACAAACATTATTCCAAATTCAGTAGACAGGAAAGAAAATATTTTTATAACTTAAACCAGAAGATACCAGACAAAACTATAAACTTGTTAATTTTTAATAATCTTTATGAATCATCTTACTTTTTCTTTCCCTTCAACTGTTTCTAATATTAAGACACTAGTCAACAAGAGGTGATCTTGGGCCCTCAGAATATATAGAACATTAATCTGTGTACAGCAAGCAATAAATGTGTACTTGAAAACACATTTTCAAAACCCAGTGTCGAAGAAGTGATGAGTTGTCCCTTGTTGCAGGATGAACAAGAAATCTAATGTCAAGCTGACATCACAGGCCTCATCTGAACCATTAAGTTCAGATGAGGCCTTCACCATCTTTATTGTTCTTAATTAACTCAAATTATGACATGACATTTTCTGAATTGAGTGATAGAATTAAAGCAAATAATGTCAGTTTCCTTGAGTTATATTTTTGTTGTAACATAGGGAAGGTTACTGAATAGAATAATCACATGAAGGTTGTTAATGAATGATAATACTTAGGACACGAACAACACATATAAGATTCGCCAGTAGTGCATAGAAGAAGTAGTCAACTGCTAGAAGTGAGTCAAGGGAATTCCACAATGAATCTCCAACTGCAGACCAACATACAGTATTTACTACTGTATTTATGTGAATGGGGACATACCCATTATCATCCATAGGTATGCTACAACAATTTTCATCACTTATATAAAGGGTGGTAAATGTTTATGCAATGAAGATCAAGCACTTTAAAGTTGTAGGAATTTATTAAGAACTTGATCACATTCAATAATTATCCACATTATGAAGCACTCTCATTTTTGTTGGCAATCAATCAGGGAGAAGGACAATCGAAAAACATGAAGAAGTCAATGGGAATCCATTCTATTTTACCCATGAACAATCATGGCATGATAATACACAATTTACAGATATTAAAGAGAGGCTAGCTGTGGAGAGCCAATAATCATCTGAGCACACATGGCTCTTAAGGAGGGGATCTTGATTTACCATTAAATTCTATACTATAGGTATTGTTTTCTTAAGACGGGAGGAATGAGAAATCAGTGTGAAATTGGTAATGAGAGATTCAATATCAGAAAAAACCTATCTCTAATCTTCTTACAAAAGAACACTAAGAATTCATTCATTGACTCTGTTTTTTTTCACCTGAAACAAGGTGAGAATGCTTTTAGTACACGGGGGGTTACAGAGAGTGGAAGTGAGAGAAAAGATTGAGCATAAGAAGGATTGAGGAAAGAACAAAAGATGGATGGGATTTAAAAAGATAGAAGATGGCAATTGACATTGCATTAAAATTTTTGAAGATTGTAGTTATCAGGGGAGCAAGTAAATGGAAGAGAATTCCACAGGTGGGAAGTTCAAGAAAAGAAACTTTTGGAGTAGCAGTTGCATTTAGCTATTTCAACAATAAATGGGTAGGGCTAATCTAGGGCAAAAAAGCTCTAGAATAAGTTATTAAGATTATAAACTAACATCTATGCCACCTCCAGTCTCCTCTTTATTGGTGATGAAATTGTTGAATATTCACTGCCTTATAGGTGGACTGATATTATACACTTTTTCCTTTGTTTCTAATGAAATTTCCCTGTTTCTACATAACATTGTTTAGTTTTCTCTAAACTGCAGTCATATGTATTTTTTATGATATTAATCCTTTTAATCTAGCTTCTTCAATTTTTGAACTGATTCAGAAAGTAAATAAATTTTTCACATATGTTGAGATATTCATTGGGAATTTTCCCGGTTGTTTGTGTGTTTGTTTTTAGCATTGTGAGTAGAATTGTAGTAGTATTTGCATGTAAGTGAATGTAATGAACATGACCAGAATTTGAAATTGGCTCTCCAATTTCTCATTCTAAGTTGCTCTCCACTACACCACCCATACACCCACCTACTTCATTGGAAACAAAGCCTGAAAATAACTGTTCAACAGCTTTTATTTTTTTATTGAAAAAGTGCAAAATAGTAATATTTTGTGGGAAAAATGTGGGGTTTCTCAGTTAACAAAGTTCTTGAATATTGTAGTTGTTTTTATCAAAAGAGATTTCTCTGCTAGTTCCAACGGGAGGAATGAGAAATCAGTGCGAAACTGTTAGGACAAGCCTTGTCTTTTGCAGCAAATGTTGCATGCAATTTTCCAGTGGTAGGTGTCTTGTAGGGAGATTTCCCTGCTGGTTCCTGCAGGATGAACAAGAAATCTAATGTCAAGCTGACATCACAGGCCTCATCTTTTGCAATGAGGGTTGTGTTTAGCTCTTCAAGCTGGACTTGAAGGTAAAGACTGCTGAAAGTGAAAAAATGGGAAAAAGCTCGAGCCTTGGATGTAGAGGCCACTAAAATGGAAGATGGCTGTGAGGTAGAGGCTGCTGAATTGGAAGATGAAAAAGAGACAGAATAGGGATCAGTCAAGTCTTTTATGACCTTTTGCATCCATCTGATTATTTCCATTGCTGCTGCTGATGCTGCTGAATCGAGCAAAATAAGGAAGCCCCCACATGCCACAATAGCCAGCAAGTGAAATAGTTTCTATAATATATAGGAGTAGCATTAAACTACTCCTGTAATTATCCAGATTTTCAGTAAGTAAAACATGTAGTCACTCTAATACTTCTTTAAGGAATTAGAATAACAGATCATCATGTATGGAACTGAAATAACAGATCTGTCTCTTTCCTTCTTAATTTATAGTCTTTATTTCAAAGACTTTCTTAAACTATAGACTTTTGCATCTCTTTTATGAGTAACTGAGTTTCTCCAGAAGAAAATGGTAAACCTAAACAGTTACATGTATAAAGATATGGAAAGTGCATATCTCACTTTAGTGGAGATAAGTCATGTGGGTCACATGATGGCCACTTAATGATGTCACTCCATACAGTGATGAAGGCACAGGTCATTTTTCAGTTTGTTTACAGCAACCAAATGGTAAGGTTGCTTTCTTTAGCTCAGCCTCTTCCCACCTGGACAGAGGCTAAATCTGTCTCCCCAGCAGCTTACTAGTCCATGGTACAATTTCTTTTTGGGAATATATCTTACTCAGATATAGACTGAAACTTTAGCTTGCAGTCTTCAGTTTGGGAAAACACAAGACTTGGAGTTTCCTAGTCATTGAATATGTCTCATCTGAGACACTTGATGCCTGTTTGAATTTGAAGCTTTAAAAATGGCTTCTCTAGGTACAGGAGTTTCTCAATATCATATGTAAGACCCCTTCTTTTTGTTTCTCCTTACACTCTGCTTTACAGTGTAGATATATGTGATATATTATTCTCCACATGGGACACATGTATATTTCTGTATATAGTTTTGTGTATGTATCAATATTATAAGAAACCTCTCTGAAGATGTTATGGGACCTTACCCATAATAACATAATGGACTATTCCATACATAATAAATACTGCACCTCAAGAGGAAGTAGAGAGTTCAGTCTGAAGTCTGGAGTGAGGTCCGTCAGAAGTCCATCAGGAATCTGTCAGTCAGTCAGAGCAAGCGAGTCAGTCAGTTGAGTCAGAGACAGTCCAAAACAGAGTTGCATTCAGACAATTACTACTAAACCTGATTGTTCATACTAACACTTTCTACTTCTCTGTATATATTCCTGTTTGTAATATATCGGTGTTATTCCATATCCATGTTCGAGTTCTTTCTTATTGGTTCTACCTTGGACTATCACCATGGTACAAGGAACCAGACCATAACAGAAGACAAAGCATGTTTGTCATTCTTTTTTCCTTTCAGCCATTCTATTTCATCTGTGAAATATCAGTGGTATTATATCATTGATATAATAATGCCCATAATGAGTAAAATTAAAATAGGAGAATAAATCAATCTACCATAAGCTCAATCCCATTACACATCCATTGGACTTCAAAAATTATGTTTTCAGGATCAGATAGTGTCTAAGTTGTCTACTCCTGTTGTTTAGAATCAACATGAAAATGAATAGGTAGAATGTATTTGAGATCTCTGATACAGAACTTTGATAATGAAAAGACATTTGATAGCTTGGCTTTCATCTCTGAGAGAAAAGCCAGCATAAAACAGTCTTGTTTAATGTTGAAGCCATTCAAACTGTCAATTTCTGATTCACTTTACTTACTCATAGACGTTTCTATGCAAACAAATAACCCCCAAAGAAAAGGGTTTTACATTGTGAAAAACATAGAATATTGTTTGAATAGCAGGAACCAGAAGCAAAAAGCCTGGAAGAAGGAGAATAAATAACGAACACGGAGAAAGAAAACAAACATTTGTTAAAATCAAAGACTGATTTTTAGTTAGTGCTTAAAAAAGGCCAGATCTGGATTCTTTCACAGAGATAAATTAGAAAAAATAAGCTCTTGAAGGAAAAGAAATATATATGAAAGAAAAAAGCAGATTGATTTCCAAAAGCAAAAACAACATTAAAAGAAGCCCTGTGTGTTAATATTGAAACTAATCAATTTGTGTGAAGGGGAAATTTGAGTGAGTGAATTTTTGAATTCTGTTAACTTTTGTATGAAGACATGGAGGGAATTGTCAGAGTTGAGATCTGCCTTCCCTTACTCAAAACATTAAAGGAAATGATGGATTTTTTAAATGGCCACTTTCACACAAAATCAATAAAGAGCACAGCCAAATACTCAGTTACTCTTTATTTGTCACTTTAGGCTTTTCTATCCTTATACATCTTAAGAACTCCATCCCCCTTATTGCACATTCTTTCTCTCTTGTAATCTCCCTCTCTCTCTCTCTCTCTCAATCTCTCTCTCTTTCTAACTGTATATATATATATATATATATATATATATATTTCATGTAGTCATAAAGGGCATGGGTCATCCCAAGTATTACAAGTTCTAGTTTTGTTTATAATTTTCCATTTTACTTTTGGTGTTTTATTCATTTCCTTCAAATGCCAAAAATATTTAGATAGAGATGTCTGATGTCTTTTATTAATATTGTTGAAGGAGCTTTTATGTTGTTGCCACCTGGTCTTAAATTCATTCTTCGTAGACCCAATGTATATCACATTAGTATTAGGACTCTCAATGGATGAAGATGGAACAGAGCTTGGTACTTTAATTCAATTTAATTCAAATAATTATATTGAAGTTTTCAGCTCTTGTTTTGAAACATGAGAACTCTTATGTAATGATGGAATCATATTTTTAAATAAATAATTATATTTAGGCTCTACTTTTGTATTGAGCACTGTTTTTTAAAAATAACAAAAATACTAAAGAACTTTGGATTATTTACCTAACGAGTTCTTTCCTATTTTCTATATATTTTTACACACACACACACACACACACATATATATATGATTAAAACAAGTATAAAATTTATCAGCTGATTGATGTTATATTCAGAACCTAACTCTAGAGTTTTGTAGACAAAATCTTTTTGTAATTATTTGGTCCACTCATCAGAAGGTATCAACAATTGTCTGCCAATTTTCTCATTTTTGTTATTTTTTATATTAAGTTAAAAAAATTTATATGCTTTATATTAGTGTTAGGTTGATTTTTCTTCTTCTTTTTATGTGTGTATCTGTGTGTGTGTGTACAGGCATTTGTATATATATATATATGCCTGTATGTGTGTGTATGTGCACATGTATAGAATGTCATGGTTATTTCTCCTCATAATTTTCTTGCCCCCTTGTATTCTCTCACTTTTCATTTTCTTTCTTTTTTCTCTCTTTAGTGTCAAAGATAATGTAACAATATTATTTCCATGGTCATAGACAGGACTTCTTTTAAGATAATTTTTCTTGAATATTCTGGGGTTTTCTTAAGTTTGGAAAATATAGGTATATTCTGATTTTTTTCAAATTAATGCTTAAATGGTATTAAATATTTCTTTATATGTCTTCACTTATCCATTATTTAATTTTTCTTATTTAGTAGTTAATGGCTTGATTTTTTACCTGGATTGTTGATATCTTAAGTATTAGGGTATTAATTATGACAGGTTACGTTTATAACTGTATTTTATTTATTGCTGCTTGAATATATAGACATATATACATGTGCACACACATATGCACAAACACACATATATATGTATATAAACATACATATATATGCATATGTACATATATAGTAATATATTAATTCATGCTTGATTGACAAAGTAAATATTTTGTTTATATGTCTTCAATTATGCATTATTTCATTATTCGTATTTAGTTGTTTGTTTTTATCTGGCTTGGTGGTGTCTTAAATATTAGGATATTAATTATGGGAGATTAGGTTTACAGGTGTATTTCTTTGTTGCTGTTTGAATATATAGGTGAAAACATATATGCATATATTTTATATATATATATATATATATGTTCATAAATTATTCATACAAAACACAAATGCAAAGGTTAATGATTTAATTGGCGAGAAATCCATCGTCGCGAACAATTCAAATAATATACAAAAACCCCGAACCTGTTTATGAATGAAAAGATCCTTGTTTCTATAAATTTCTGTTGCATGAGTTCTTATTATTTTTACAAGCTTTCGTCTGTTCCTACAGACATCCTCAGGTATGGAATAGATTTTGTTCTTGTTTTACTCTCAGTAATAAGAGGACAACGAAAATATATGTATTGTTGTAATCCGAAAATGCTATTAGAAATGAGTTATTGTTTTTTTTGCAACGCTGAGTTTTGAATTTAAATTTTACAATTGTGCATTCTTATACAAATATGGTGATAAGTGAATTCTTTTTTACTGGTAAATTTTCTGTCAAAGTGGCATGAACTTTATTGTTCAATAATTACAGTAATGTCGCACTTATCATCCAAAAGTTGCATTTGGATCAGTTATTTAGTTATTGTTTTTGGAGCGTGAACCTTTATTGAAATTAAAATAACTGATCCAAATGCAACTTTTTCGATAGGATTTCAGATCTTTCTGCAGATTTGGACAAGCAACTGAAGCACAAAGTTAAGTCATTTATTGCATTTTCAGTTGCACAGGCATTATGGATGATTTACACAACTGGCCATATTCATTTGTGGTGTAGACGAGACTTTGACCATCACCAATGAGTTCCAGGAGTTGGTTCCTATGATGGATACCAAACAGCAAATGACATTTTCATCTGTCTCATTGGAGCACTGGACATGAGTGGGATGCACTGGGCCTGTGCTGTCAGTCAGATTAGGAAAAAAACAGGTTTTGTGGCACAGTTCAGAGAGAAAGTAGAAACTGCAAATGGAGGATGTGGGTTTTGGATATTTCACTGCATTTTGCACCAGGGGGCGCTGTGTTGTAAGTCATTAAAAAAGTTTCACATCTTAGAAGTGGTTGTCCAAACTGTTAATTTTATCTGAACTCGAGGTTTGACACACCGTGATAGAGACATTACCTATGCCATATCACACCGAGGTAAGGTGGTTAAGCCAAGTTATTGTGTTGAAGCATTTCTTTAATCTACCAGAAGAAATTGAACAATTTATGGAGAAAAGAGGCAAACCAGTATTACAATTTCAATCCCCAGAATGGCTGCAAGATTTAGCACCTATTATGGATATTACTGAGCACTTGAATAATACGAACAAATGCTGCAAGACTGTAAAAAAGTTGTCACACAGTATTTTGAAAGCATACATCTGAAGCAAACTTTGCTTATTTTCCTTGTCTAAGAGATGTGGTTGTGGCCACAGATAATGTAGACATAAATCAATACAAAAACAATATTATGGGCTTACTGCAAGAGTTTGAGTAATGGTTTTAGATTTTTGATGAATTTGAAACAGATTTTACAGTTTTTGCTTGCCTCTGGTCTGCCCATTAATGTCCAACTTGAAATGATTGACTTGCCATGTGATTCAGATTTAAAGAACAAATTTACTTTGGTGGGCTTGGACAGATTTTATCAGTATCTCTTGTCAAAGTACCCTTAATTGACAGCCCTTTCTGCGAATGTTTTGTGCATGTTCAGGACTATCTACCTTTGTGGACAACATTTCTCTGTAATGAGCAGCAATAAAACAAAGCTGAGCTTAAGGCTTACACATAAGCACCTAAATGACATCCTGAAATTGGCTGCTATTCAGGATTTGACACCTGACATTGATGCACTTGTAAACGAAAAAAGCTGCCAAGTTTCAGGAACATAATGAAAATAAATGACAAAAAATAATAAAAATGTTTTTAAATGTTTTTCTTTTTAATTTATAAATTGTATAAATTTACAAGGCAGTGTGATAACTCAGTTCTCAGTGTGATAAATTTACAAGGCAGTGTGATAACTCAGTCTTCTTTAACAGTTCCCACTTTCATTTGTTCAATGTTTTGCAAAAAAAAAAAATTATTCTTTAAACATGAACATTTTCAGAATGTACTTTTTACACTAAAACAAAAGGAAAATTTTTAAATTGCTGTTTATAGGTTCTTATGCCATGATTTTGCTGGTCTAGCTTGCTTGAGATCAAATGGGGTTGATACGTGGCCCATGAGCTGAAATGAGTTTGACACCCCTAGTGTAGAGACTTACTCATAATATTCTTTTGAACACCTAAAAAATTAAGCCAGGTAGAAAAAAATTTGTAAATATAAATTCTTATATGTTCTATAATCTTTATTGAACTTTTTCACAATTTCCAAAGTTGTGTTCCCATCACTCTTGTTTCTCTTTTGAGGTTATATCTTTTTTTCAATCAATGACACTCATCATGTATTTGAAATGAATAATAAATATCAATAACAATTACATCTATTTATTTACAGTCAGAGGAATATCAAATGTGTTGCATTATAAATCTCAGACCACCAAATAATTTAATACTTCTAATAAAAGAGATATTACAGGTTGAAATTTACATGATATATGTATCATATAAATAAAAGTAATATTGGTTAATAAGAATTTTATTGCGAAAATAATGACTTGCATAATAAAGTTGGACATACTGTCTTGAAAATTCTGTTTTTTCTTGGTAAAATTTAAAGTGATTTAACCTTCATCACTCTGTATGTAACTTCATTTGCTGTACAAAAAGGTTTATCCTGCCACTGGAGGTGACTATGATCACTGAAAAATAATGTTTGAATTTATAGTTGTGTTGTCATATCCTTCTATGGCAACAGAAAATAATTTTGAGTGAAATTAACAACAAGGATACTGCAATTGAGAGGCCTTGAAAAAGAATGCAGTTGAAAGGGAAGTAATATTAATAATGCAGTTTTGCTAAAGGTTAAAGTAGTAAATAAACAACTATTTTTACAAGGAGAATTATAGATGATAAGATTAACGTAAAGAAAGATTGCTCAGTTCATAATAAGTATGGCTGATATAAAGAATTGGATTCAATTTCACTGGAATTGTCTAAAATATCATAGATGAAAAACAATTATGGAAAGTGAATAAGCAAAATCTTAAAGCCTTAAAGAAAATGGCAACAAGAAAATACTTGGAAAACTTAACCCTCATATTGTGCACAAGAGAGATAGAAGATAAGCAAGCCCCCCCCTCCTCCAACATGCTTGTGTGTATGGATGGCAGGATGAGTTTAGCCTTAACAAAAGGAGAAAAACTGCTATGGGCTACAACAGATAGGAAGTTTTGGAGAGCCATAATCGCCCAATTCCTGAAGTGATGTGGCATATAGAAGAAGAAGTAAACAAAAACATTTGGGAACACAGTAATATAGACCAAATTGATTAGGCATAACATTGGATATATTTATTGATGTAGCTAAAGGAAATAAACAAACTGACGTGTTATAATATTATGCAAGATCTTTAATTAATTTTTTTTAAGTTCAAATTAAGTAGGTAATATAAGATAAGATAAAACAACATTTACAATAATTAAAATTCTAATAAACTAAAAATTAAAACAGGATTTAATAGACTCTAGGGGTTTAGCTTTTTGTTTATTAGGCATTAAATTAAATCATTTAGCCTCCTCCATATTTTAACTTGTCTTTCACAGTTAGACGTAAAAATATTTTTGAGTGTTCTTAAATTTAAAAATTTTGGAAACCTAATGATATTTTTTATTTCTGTTTATAAATATCGCTTACAAAATAAAATCCTCAGCTGCTAAGAATTTTGGTTCAATGTGTCGTGCTAGACATTTTTTCTCTCCAGAATCTATCTTACATATCTATAGGTCTACCATTCATCCATACTTTGAATATTGCTATCACATATGATCTGGTGCTTCTTCTGTTTATCTGAAGCTCCTTGATAAAATCAAAGAAGAATCACCAAATATTATTGGTCCTGATTTCGTGTCTTGGTTTCAGTCAGTTCTCCACCATCATAAAGGTAATTGCTCAGATAAGTTTTTCACTATGGTACCTAGACTTTTTGAATTTAAGCACAGTACTAGACTGGCGACATGGTCTCATTAGTTTACAGTTGAGTTGGCTAGATGTAACTGTAAATTCTATGCTAACAGTTTTCTTTTCTTGCTTGTAGAACACCCATCTGACTCCATGCTTTCTAGCCAACTTTAATCTTCAAAAATTTAAATGCAATGTCAATTGGTATATACTGTCCTTCTGATTACTTTTCTTTTATTCTTGTTCTTTAGTAATATTTCTGTTTTCTAATTCTTCTACATCCAGTAACCCCTTGGGTTTTAGTGGCTTTACTACCTTGCTGGGGGTGAACATAATTACAAAAAAAAAATCTGAATTTTAACACATACACATATTTTTTTCTCTACTCCCTTTTCTCTCTCTTTCTCTGAATTTCTACTCTTTCAGTTTTCTATAGACTTTCTCTTAGTTTCTCTCTGTGTCAAGGTTTCAGTTTTCAATCCTTATCTTAATCACTCTTCTTTTTTTCTTTTAATGATTTCACCCCAAGCAAAGCAATAAAGCCACTATGACACAAGGGGTTACTGAGTGTGAGAGAATGTGAGAAAAAGAAAACATTATTAAAGAGAAAGAACATTAAAAGAATAGGAATTAAGAAGACAGTCAATAATGATTGATATTGCATTCACATTTTTGAAGATCAAAGTCGACTGGAAAACAAGAAGTCGAAAATTCATTGGAAGCCATAGGAGAATTTAAATTAGTTTCACAAAGTGCAAAGATATCTCAAGAGAATATAAGTAAATTAGATTAAAATTATTTAAAGCAGGTGTAAATTCTCTGCTCTCCAGTGTCCATGTTTAAAATAAATGATTATGTTTTTATCAATGCATCACCCATAAAAACCACATTCCTATCAATTGGTAAAGTTTACTTTTGTGCAGAAAATATGAACTCAAAGATTATTTTGTCCCAAATAACGTCTATTCACTTGACTTGTTCAAAAAAAAAAATCTATATTATAAAAGAAGAGGTAATTCTCTGTCCATCATGCTTTGTCTGTGTGTGACTTTGCATACATATATGTAATGTATATGCATATGTCTCTGCAGTGCATGAGTGACTTACCTCTTCTGGAATCATTTAATGTCCATGCACAATTTGACTGAGTTTGATATTCCAGAATAATACATTCCCTTTCCAATCAGTTTGCACAACTCCTATACTAAGCTGACCAATTAACTCATAAATTTGGAAATAAGAAAAATTAATTAATATTTTAAGCCCTAAAAATCGGATAATTATAAGATTTTATTGAGCATTTTTTTTTAGAAATTATTCAGGAATAAAATATGTTAAAGCTTTTCTGACATTGAATTAAAATACACACTTGCAAAAGTACATGTGCAAACAATTTGAATGAAATTGAAATAGGCAGCTGTGTTGAAAGAGCAAATCTCTGTCAGGCAACAACCCTGGTCAACAGGAAAAGAGTATAAGCTGAAATGTGTGGCCTCTTGAAATCATTTTTGTGACTCCTTCTGTGTTAAAACTGAATATATTTTCTAGTAAATGTAGTATTTTAAATGGACAAATAATTTAGATTTGAAATTTGATCATATTGCATATCAAAGCAACATGGTACCAAACTAGTAATGATAAAATACATTATAATAAATCTTTTTTTAGATAGATCATTTTTTTCAGATAATATAAATGTCTGGTTTTGTGTGAACTTGTGAAATGAGATGTTCTCATTATTTACAATCTGACTAAGGTCCTCGTTTTTGTTGTTATTATCACAAATGTTCCAGCCCTTGTGCCCTTTGGCCTTCTTCAGGTATCTCTTCAAACCCTGAGTCAAAAGTGACTTTGCATGCACATATGTAATGTATATGCATATGTCTCTGCAGTGCATGAGTGACTTACCTGTGCTCCACTCATTTAATGTACACACAAGCACAATTTTACTGAGTTTGGAATAGGATTATAGAATAATATATTCCTTTCCCAATCAGTCTGGACAAGGCCTGAACAAAAAATCATTTTTAAACCCTAAAAATCAGATAATTATAAGATTTTATTGAGCATTTTTTTAGAAATTATCCAGTAATAAAAAAATATTTCAAAGCCTTTTTTTAAACTTTGTAGAAGTGTTGTTTTTCAGGTCGGATATTGAATTAAAATGTACACAGGCAAAAGTATATATAATTGAGCAGTACAAAATAAGAATGAGATAAGAAATCCCTAGACATGGAAAGCAGACTAAAAATAATCTACACCCCCATAGATTAAATAAAGGATACAATTTGAAACTCCCTGAAGTTTACTCAGATCAACAAGCACCCAAAGAAGGCTGGAACAACAGCTGATAAAATGCGATGATAGCAACAAAGATGATGACAATAGACTCTATGTAAATAATGTAAATAAAAATGTTTGCATATATATAATTGCTCTCAAATCATTATTATTATCTATCTATCTATCTATCTATCTATCTATCTATCTATCTATCTGTCAGTCTTTTGATTCTATGTTAGTCTATTAACATCTATCTATCTATTTTTCTAAGAAAAGTAATTGATTTTTATTAATCTGACAGATTTTTTATCACTTTAAACATTATTTTTAGTGGATACTCATATCTGAGTAGACGCACCATTTATTTATTAAACAGTATGATTTCTTGAACATTCAGGCTGGTAGATTATATAAATAAATAAATATACTGTTTAACAAATAAATGTTGCGTATACACAAATACAAGTATCCACTAAAAATATCTATCTATCTATCTATCTATCTATCTATCTATCTGTTTTAATTTTCATATCTATGTAGATAGTTTAAATTTGTGTTCATGGCTTGGTGAAGACCATAATTCTTCTAACCTTGTGGACAAGCACTGCAGAATCACAAAGAACTCTATGAAATAGCAGAAACCACATTACTTGAAGGCTTTCAACAGCAGTAACAGCTAAAATGGATATCACATGTAACTCGAAGAGAAAATAATGGCATAATAAATATGCTGACATTACCCACTGCTTCAGATAAAAGGTTAGGAAGGACAGTACCTCCCCCAATCAATACTGGATAGAGCAATAAGAGCAACTGGAATTGAGAAACCTATTTTTCTGAAAAATAATTTTAAGAGAGACTATAAATTTCAACTGACACTAGTACTGGCTGCTCAGGAATGAATGTTTCTTTATAAGGATATGACTAATATTGTCATTATCATTATTGAGCCTATAGTTTTTAACCCAATAATAATTTTTTCAGCAGGTATTATATTTGTGTTAAACTGGTAGATGATATAAAATTGTTGTTATTACAAGAGTCATATATTTATTTACAAGTGGGAAAAACAGCACAGAATTTCTTATTTCTTGATATTCACAATTATGACAAGAATAATTTAATTTTATAAATTTGTAAAAGAAAACAAATTAAAATGACTGAATTAATAGACTGTATATAAAATGATTTATATTGTCCTAATATAGGTTTTTTTAGAGGCCAACATAAAATACATGATCTTATTTAATTTTCTTTCATAATATTGTTTTTTTTTTATTTTATCATCTTATATTTTTAATTCTTTTCTTTGAAAGTATCAATTGGCTATAGGTGACAAATATTGTTGAGTTTGTTTATACTTTATATAATAATATTATATTTCAAGAATTCAGGAAATGTTGTCCCTGTGCATTATATACCATCAATTCTGTTTATGGCCCTCACTTTTAACCTGACAGTTTGTGTTGTCAACCAGTTTCAAGTCTAATGCAAATATCAAATTTCTATATAATGTCCAAAAGGGTTATTATCTGCTTAAATTAGCCGAAGGGTTATCAGTTTACCATAAAAACATGTTGTGAAGGGTTTTCATAATGTCAAACAGTGTATGATAATATAGTATTTTTTTTTTTTACTTCTAGTGTTATCTAGAAAAGAATTCTTTAAACGGCAGATTAAAAAAAGGAAAGAAAGGAAACTGCCAAGTGTAGTTTATTATCACTTATTCCCATCTTTCTTTTTAGGCATGTAAGTGACTTTGCAAGGTTTCAGTCGTGCCATTGGTTCTCTACACGTCAGTGATTCCAACCTAGAGCTCCTGTAATTTATAAATATGGTTGATAGCTTCAACGCTTCTTAACACATTTTCTTTTTCATAATTCATTAAGCAAGCATTGCTATCTATGAAGCCTTGAAAATATCGGGAATCTTTATATCAGCTGACAGATAATTACTGGCTGGCAGATTTCCTTTTCTTGGTTTTTCTCTAGTTGTCAATGTTTTTTTTTTTTTTGGGGGTTAAATACAAGAACAGAAACAACAATAAAGATGATAATATTAATAGCAATAATAAAATTTTGTGATAACCAGAGGATAATGACAAAACAATTCAGTAGCATAATAAACAGGCAAGACATGCCTGCAAAAGCAAAGAAAGACTGAGTGTCCTTAGTTTGCTTTTCAGGTTAAATCTTGCGACTGTAGCTGTTAATCTTCTTCTTCTGTGTGTCATGTCCCTTCAAGACATAGGTGATCATGACTCTCCACAATTTCCTGTCCTTTGTAACTCTTAATAAGTTTTGTCTTTTTAGTATCTCTCCTAAACCTTGCTCCACACCATCCATTTACTCAAGTTCATATAACTATCAATAGTTCAGCCTTGTGTCACATCTGAGTTATGCTTAGAAAATCACCATATATTTGCCATTCCAAGATACACTCCAGAGGTTTGTAGAATATTGTATTTGGAGCTGGGTTAACATGATGAAGACCTAAACACATATCTTTGTCAGAGTCTGAATTGAAGGAACTAAAAATGTTCTTATCTCCCCTAAAGCCTGTTCTGCCATCCATTTACACAAGCATGCTAGGTTATGTGTTGGTTTCCTCTCTATCCCACTTGCTTTCACTCTGTCCTGTGAGTATCAAATTTTCCCTGAACTATCGCCATTCATAATGAACAGAACTCCTCAAGGAGGCTCCATGCTTGGTGAGAATATTGGGCCTCAAACTCACACCCAACCTCAAGTGAACCTCTTATATATGATCCATCAATAAAGATGCAAGTGAAATGATTGGATCCCTGTACCACTCCAGTAAGTACCTGACTCCTCATGCTATCTTTTACCTTTATAAGAGCCAGATCAGGCAAATAAAGGAGTACTGTTGCCATATTTGGGTAAGAGCAGCCCAGACCTCACTTTCCAGTCTTAATAAAGTTCAAAAGCATTTCTGAGTCCTTGTTGGTAAAGAATTATTTTCTACCCTCCAACCTTTCTCTCGCAAATGGGATGTGGTCATTTTCTCACTGCTTTATCACTACTACCATAGAAAGTGCTTGAAAGAACTATATTACTTGAGGGTTTTCAACAGCAGTAACAGCTAAAATGGATATCACATGTAATTTGAAGAGAAAATAATGGCATAATAAATATGTTGACATTCAAACACTATTTCCGATAAAAGGTTAGGACCCATCATGCCACTTACATAGTAGCAAATCACTCACATTCTTTCTGTATTCCATCAGTCAGAAGCAAGTTCCACTCAAACAGATTCTTGCCAACAGAAAACAACACAAATCCACCATGGTGGTACATTTTACTTTATTGGTAAGTACTCTAATCACTGGGAGTTCCACTCAAACAGCTTTGTCCTGTGAACTACTGCTTTGTGGATCAGTCTCCCAAGAGGATGCTTCATCAATCATTACAGCCTTAACCTGTTCATTATCTTCCCCTTTTATCTATATAAACTATCCTTTAACATAACTTTTTGTGTTGTTGATTATATTACACTCATGCTGTTAACCAATCTTTCCAGTACTCTCTTGCATTACCATTTATATTTATTACTTTGTAATCATAGAAGAGAAAGATAAATAGGATGTAGTAACTTACATTCACATCAAACCAAATTTTTTTAGGTTTATTCATGAGTATTACTTCCTCTAATTCTACTTCCCAAATACAGCTCAGATCATTTTTGGTGTTGCCATAGCAGGACATGGCAAAACAACTACAAAATTCAAAGCCTGTCATTCAGTAATTATCTGCAGTGGCAAGACAAATGTTTTGCTTAGTGAATGAAGTTACCTACAAAGTGCTAAAGATTAATGAAGATTGATGACATTCAGAAGCAAATGATTACTTGGGGGGATTTGAAACTAAGTAAAATGTTCTCATAATTATCTGCCTTGACAATAGTGACAAAATTACATTTATTGTTAAGCTTTATAAAGAAGTCAATAATTTTGAATACATAAAAGGTTCTTCAGCTATAATTAGAAAAACTGTTAACTGTTGCTAATATCAGTATATTTGTAGTCACCGATTAACTATTTTTAATACTTTATGCAAGAAGAGAAGGGGTTTTTGATTGAATTATGAACATAATTTATCTCCCTTTTTTCTGGTGTTTAATCTTATGATTATCAGCATTACTATTATAATGACTACATTCTTTAGTACTGCCAGGGTTAAAATAGCTCTTAAGATAATCAATTCATTGACTAATTTGATGGGCTTCATTTCTTCCCAGACAGTCCAACACTTATAAGGTTCCTGATATCTACAGTATATAAATAGCGACTTTAATTCCTATCCAGATTGCACCCAAACAGTCAGCTTAGTTATTTTACAACTGATTTTATTAAAGGAGGATAAATATCATTTAATTAATGTAAAATGCTTAGGTACTAAGCAATGGTGTAGTGAGGGTGGAGCTTGAGGGATGATTGACCAGGATGTTAAATTTTTAGGGGGAGGAAAGAAATAATTAGGTTGAGAAAATACATATGAAACTAGAATTAACAAGGAGCAGGTGAAATAATTTAAATTGTCCTGGGTACTCAAATCCACCCTATGCCACTGGTGCTAAGTACATGTAAAATATATGATTTCTCCTATATTGAAATGCTAACAAGTATAATTTTTTTCTTGGATCATTTATTTTAGAAATACAGGGTGACCCAAAAAATGGGAATTTTTGAAGTGCATATTGCAACATGAGCAAGTGGCAACACTGTGAGACAATGACCTTGAACAAGTAAACATTTTGCCATTTAGAATTCAAGATGAAATTCACAGTGTCCCAGCTGAGATGTTGCAGCAGTCAATGAGGAATCTCAACAGCAGATTTCAAGAATGTATTCGTACAGCAGGATGCCATCTACAGGACGTAATTTTAAATAAATGAAAATTCCATCATTATTTCTTAAATGGCATATTTTAAGATTTCAATTACTATGAATAAAATATTTTTCTTCCTTCTTTTATTGGATTGTTAAAAAGTTCCCATTTTTTTGGGGTCACCCTATAATATCCTTTAACACTTTTGTTTTTTTAACATAACATTTGAAATGTTCTTTTCTGTTATACATTTTTATTTTCATTTTTATTATATCCTAGAACTGTTCAATAGTTATTTGCTGGACAAATTCAATTTTAGAATTTCACTAATACTTATAAAAGAGTTCACTGCCAAATGATTTGGTGGCTCATATAATTGCTGATACAAGCGGTTTGTAGAATGTTGTATATGGAGCAGGGGTCACATGATGAAGACCTCCACATATATCTTTGATATCTTTGTCAAAGTCTGAATTGGAACTAAAGAAATTTGTTATTTTGTTATATCTCCTAAACCATTTCTACTATCTATTTACTCAAACTCACTACATAGGTTATTCCTTTTGCCTTCCTGTGAGTATCAAATTTTCCAACCCCCCCTTTCTTTATTATGTACCCTAGAAATTTCAACTCTTTCTGATTTTAAGTATATGCGTCCTTTTTGTTTCCAATTTCTGTTTGGTCCATGGTATTCTCAGCATCCTTCTGTAGAACCAGATTTTTGTTACTTCAAGTCTTTTTTCATCTATGAGGAGATTGTTCAGCATTCACTGCTATACAGGAGGCTGCAAAAGTAAGTATACAGTAAGTATTATACCAGTATTATAGAAGTTGTTCTAGAATTCATTTAATTCATTAAAATAATTTGAATATTTTTATTTTCATAATTTTTTATTATAATACATTTATTATAATTTTTATTTTTTAACAAATAAATGTTTTACAGGTAAAGAGGAGCCTGTGAATAATGGGGACAAGAGGTTTGAAAGGTTTCAGGGATTGATATGTTTATTATTGATATGTTTGTATAATTGTAATATAATAACAACACTAAGTAGAAGCTTATGAAGCATTTTTAGACAGTCAGGTTTAGTGCTGAAAAACATTATATTTATTGTAACAGTTACAAGTGAGAGGGAAAATGGGGTGTGCTTATTTTATTACCACAATAATCAATACAATATGTTTTGTGTGCAAGTTTTGTTATTCATTATTATATACTTAATTTTGTATCCCCTTGTATAGGAGGACTGATATCTACATGAGAGTTCAGTACTCTTTTCTTTGTTCCTAGGGAAATTTTTCTGCTTTTTAATACTTTGCTTAGCTTTTGGAAGGCATCTTTTATTATCCCAATGTGTTTTTTGGATTTCAGTGTTACATTTTCTGTCCTCTATTAAAACACTTTCCAGATATTAAAATTGTTGTACTTGTTTAATTTGGGTATCTCCAATTTTTAATGTTGGGCTGTTCCTTTTTGCTAACAACCATGTATTCTGTCTTCTTGCAATTGATGCTTGCAAGAAGAGACCAATTGCAATTGCATCATCCAAACATTTATCATGCAAATAAGTGACAGGTTAGTGACAGGTTTGTAACATTGTATCTGTGGGAGAGTGGCTGTACAGTTAAAAAGAAAAACAATTTTATGACGAATTAATGAGGAAATGTATTTGCTTGTTTTTGTTGATTGAATTTCAGTGAAAATATCTCACAGTAACTGAGATTCTTCAAAAAGAGAATTAAATCATATGCGGGTTTGCAGTCTACAGCTGGTGAAAATAGGACGACATGATGATGATTATAAGTTATGTTTAAAATATATAAAATGTTTTGTTTTTCTATTGTATCAGTCAGTTATGTGCCATGCATGATACATACTTAGGTGATCATGATGACTGACAAGGTAGATTTTTCCCTGCAGTAGGTTGCCATTTCTTTCTGCAGTAGACCAGTTGCAATCCAAGGCTATAGAACCCGGTCTGTATTGCTATTTATCCATAGCTGGGGGTTGGGAAGAAGAGGATTCATACCTTTCCCAAGGGTATTAGCATGTAATGGATTCAACTGGTATTTGAACATGGCTCTCCGATTCCTCAGTCTCCTAGGGAGGATGAAATAAATCTTACAGAATAGTTGTTATATTAACCAACTAATTAAAGAAATATATTCCAACTCAAATTTAAATACCTTCTCCAATTTCTGACCAAATGCTTAAACTGATTCAGTTATTGAAAAGAAAAAATTGTGATTTAAATGTCTTTTTGATTTGCTATAATAAAAGCAAAAGCATTCATTAGATTTGTGAATTGAATAGCGAACAATGCAAGAAATAATATTTGTGATTTAAAACTTTTTCTGTTGTTGATTATATCACAGTCATGCTACTAGCCTATGCAAAAGTCATGAAACCAATCTTTCTTGTACTTTGTTCCATTACCATTTATTACTTTGTAATGGTAGAGTAGGGAGATAAATAGGATATAGTAATTTACATTCACAGCAAACCAAATATTTTCCTTTATTTTAAAAGGAAGTATAAATTTGTGATATTTCATTTGGTCAGTCATACCTATTCTGCATCAGTTGAATAAAATGTATGTCTTTTCCAATTGGTAATCACTTTATAAAAAAGAAAAAAACATTTATTTTTGTCTCTATGATTCGCAAATGTTTTCAATAATCTGATTTTTTTTGCAGCATGTCTCACTTTAGAATAAATCTACAGTTTTAATGTTCTGCCAATAAAAACTCAGACCTGTTTATTTCTTATGATTAGAAGCACGGAAAGAAAAAAATGCACTTGATTTTTCTCTAAAAAAAAAACATGTCTTTTGTTCTTTAAAATGTTTGCTTTGTAAGGTTCTGAGAAGACACAATGTGTCTCTGAATCGCAGTTTAATTGGAAGCATTGATATTTGATAGGCAAGCCTAAAGAAAGCATAAGCACTACTTAGGTAGACACTTAGGGGAAATGAAAGCCACAAACACGGCTACAGATTTGAGAATGATGCAATTGCATTTGTTTTATGACACATCTTGTGGCTGTTTCTAAGGCAAACGATTCAGAAGAGTAAGACGGTCAAAGATGGAGACAAACAAAAGAAATGTTGATGAGAATCTCACATAAAAAGCAATAACTGTACCTGTGTACATGTGTGTATCTGTGTGTGTATCATATATATGTGTGTGTGTGAAACAATGGTTTGTTACAATCACATGTAAAATATGCTAATGAAAACAAGAAAAAAATGTTAGATAAATAGAAAAAAAATGAAGTAAAATTATATCTCAACAAAGGTAGAGATCTATACTTAAATAGATAACCCAGAAGAGACTGCAGAATACATAAACAGGAGACATTATATTAGTGATTTCAAGTTGCACACATGTATACAAAGGTTATGAGATAGGTTTAATTTGAGTGGGATATAAAGATATAGAATGCAATAGCAGTGAGTAAGGTTGGATAGATAGATAGATAGATAGATAGATAGATAGATAGATAGATAGATAGATAGAAAGAAAGAAAGAAAGAAAGAAAGAAAGAAAGAAATATATTGTATTGGAAACAAACTTTCTGCACTACCTTATATATATTTTTTTTTATTAAAGATTGAGCAGAATCTTTGTTTCCAACCCAATGGAGAGATAAATGAGACAGATAAATAGATGTTAATAGACGGAGATAGAATGGATGAAAAGTCTGAGACAGATAGATAGATAGATAGATAGATAGATAGATAGATAGATAGATATTAATAGACTGAGATATAGAGAATGAAAAATCTGAGCTAGATAGATAGATGTTAATAGACTGAGATAGATAGGTAGATGTTGATAGATACATGGATGTTAAGAGATTGCAATAGATAGTTGTTAATAGATAGATAGATAGATAGATAGATAGATAGATATTAAGACTAAGAGAAAATTAAAAGTTTGAGCTAGCTGGCAAGATAGTTTGAATAGACTAAGATAGAAAGAAAAGACAGATAGATAGACAAATAGATAGATAGATAGATAGATAGATAGATGTTAATAGAATAAATTGGATGAGAGAGAATGAAAAGTCTGATATAGATAAAAACAGACTGAGATAGATGTTAATAAACTGAGATAGAAAGAAATAAACCTAAGCAGCAGATGATAGATTCAGAAAATCCTGAATTTCAGTTGAATTTGCATGCCATCTGAAGTAGATGTGAATGGACTTGGATAGACAAAATGCATATTTGAATGTGTTCATTAGTCTCCAACTTTTCTCTAAATGAAAAGTGTAGGGAATTGAAGGCACGGTGGAGTAATGGATAGCAGCTCGGATTGAGAAATCAGAGAGCCGAGTTCAAATTCTAGTTGAATCCATTAAATTCACTTATGTACTAATGCTCTTGGAAAAGGTATGAAACCACTTCTTTTCCCACCAGCTATGAGTAAATAGCAGGACAGACCAGATTCTATAGCCTTCGATAGCAACTGGTCTACCGCAGAAAGAAATGGCAACCTACTGTGGGAAAAAATATGCCTCATCGGTCATGTATGGAAAGATACATGATCACCTAAGCATGTATCACACATGACACATAACTGACTGAGGGAATTGAAATGAACTAAAAAAAAGAATCAGATTTAAAATTAGGTTTGTCAGGCATAGAATAATTTATTTTTAAGTCTTAAAAGTCCTTCAGAAAATAATTTTAAAAGGGAAAACCTTCACTAAATTTTATAATTTGAGGAGAAAGAAAATCAAGAAAGGACCAATCTGAGATTTTCAATAGAGAAATCAAGATTAAAGAATGGAAAAAATGGGTGTGAAAGAAGCTCAGATGAAATAATTTGGAAGACTGAAATATTAGTGTCTAGGTACTTTAAAAATGTAATTACAAGTCAAATATGATAGCATGAATAGAATGGTTTTATTTACACTATTTACATTGTTCAGACAGTTGTCCTCATCTTTATTGACATATTTGTGATGCTTCAGCCATTGTATGCTCCAAACTTATTATGCTATGCATTTGAATTTTAAACAGAACCCTAGGGAGACTGTATATGTAAGGTAGCTTGCTATAACATTGTGGTAACTGTCTGGAGGAGAACATGATTAAGGACTGTATGTATGCCATCCCAAGCAGCTGTGGCAAGAAACATAAAGGAGAACCAGGCCGCCCCCTTAAGGAACATCATAAAGCTGTAACACAAGGGAAAATAGAAAAATCAGGCATGCCTGACCATATATGATGGGATGAGTTTGAAATAATAGACAGAGAATATCGCTAGTAAATACAAAAACTTATGAAATCAGTGCATATGCTATGGTACAAAAATCTCCTAAGCCAGCCAAGAATAGACATGAATACAATATGGGAGCCAGTAATACAGAGAGCAAGAGAAAAATAACAATAGCAAAAATTGTAATATGAGCTCTGGTAAAATATGGTTACTGAAACATTAGGTTTATAAGTCCCAAAAAGTCTCCAAGGCCACATGGCCCACACATAAGTTTTCTATTCCTCCTCTCTTCACTTAATTTGAGGTGTTAACTTCTATTGATAAAGCAGAATGTTTTTGTTTTGCTTGGAAATTCTGCTCAAATTCTACTCTTGACTCAACTGGAGCATTTTTACCTGACTTTCCACTTAGAATAGGTGAGGGTGGGGGTTAATTTTAGTATGAAAATTCTTACTTGCAGCTGCACCGAGTTAAAAGTCAGCCCTTACCTACCAACATTCTGATGACAGGCCTGAGATAAAGTTGAACCATGTCATGCTACTGATGTTTGTATATTAGGTCGATAGTGACGGAGATAAAATTAATATAAATAAAGGGTGCGATGGGTAAATTGTCGTCATTTTATAATTTTAATGTTGTGCATTGGTTGTTTTTAATTTTATCAACTGCACAGTATAGGAGGATCAGTTGTGCACTGTCTGTAAGAAAAAGAGCACCTTGACACAATTCATTCTGCCAGAATTTTGGAAACAACATGCTGTACTGCATGGCATTCACACTGGAAGCTCCAATATGAACATTTTGGAGTGATTGGGTGTCAATCAGTGCAGAGGATTCAGAAATAGTTGGATGAGTCTAATGGTGATTATGAAGATACAACAGCTTCAAAAACTCACTCTGATTATTCTGGTAAGAAAAATACTCCTGAATTTTTTGGTAATGGCCTCAGACTTGACATAGAGGCCTACATCAAGTACTTTGAGGAAGTAGTGCTGCACTGGGTCAAGAGGGTGGCTGCTGGAAGACCCTATGTCTGGTAACAGGACTCTTTGTCATGCCACACAAGCAGGAGAACAATTGCTGTTAGACAGTTTCTGTGACCACATCACCGCTTACATCTGGCCACCTAACTCCCCAGACTGCAACCCTCCTTGATTATTATGCGTAAGGTGCAGTTGAGCAAGTGACCAACAAAACTCTTTGTAGCACCAAAGATGAACTGAAGGCAAGGATTATGGTAGCATTCACCAACTTAAACAAGGAAACCATCTAGAAGAGTTGCAAGAAATTCCAAAGTCATCTGAAACCAATGTTGATTTTACTGAATAAATAATAAAATGAGATGTCAGTGTTATTTTCATTTTTACATGATTTACATGACAATTTATCCATCGCACCCTGTATAATTAAACGAAATTTTATTGATAAATGATATACAATAGTTGCAGATATTAGCAATTACAGTTTTTCCGTAAATGTGTTATTTCCATTTCCTACTAATAATATTCTTGGGGATTTTCAAAAAACAAAACCCAAAACCTATAGTAATAGCTTTTTTTTTATTTCTAAATGTTTTGAAATCAAAGAAACATTTTAGTGATCAAAATAAATGCTCTCTAGTGATGGAGGTAAAGTTTTCTAACCTAGTGATTTTATTTTTCCTTGGATTTGTTATTCTGAGTAAAACTTTGCACTATCATATAGGAAAATTATGCCATTCCTGTTCACCAAAGCTGTGCACCTTTTTGGTGTAATATACCACTGACAGTCTTTGGCTGATAATATCTACAGAGATGGTTTCTCTTGCAACTTATAATAGATTATAGACACCATATTCCACCAGATGCATGACAAAACTGTGGATAAAGACCCAGTTTCAGTGTTGGGGTTGGTTTGACAAAAGATGATAACGACTTTTCCATTGGTTGTTTACATACAATACGCATTATTAATACTCATATCACTGGTGTAGCTTCAGTGTGTTCTGCTCAGGGCAGAATGTGTATCGTTTTGACAGCCCTTGGTTTTGCACCCCACTTGAATATAACAAATTGCACAGTGAATCCTTCTTTTACCCACTAATGAGTGGATGGTGTAATTACTGTAGGGTCCTGTAGTGTATAACTAAACCCAGTTAAATGGTAGCAACTAGGCACAGACTATATTGAGGGACTAGTGGAGAGAAAAGGGATGCCCAACATCTAAGCAGCAAAATCATAAACAAGACACTATTGGCCTTACTAGCATCCTGAATCCATGGACACAGATCACTAATCAAAGCCATCTACATTCATCCTCACAACTAAAGGACCAAATACTACAGGTTTGTCTACAAAACTCTGGAGTTGGCTCTGCTGAAGGTAGCATCAATCAGCAAAGTGACAAACATTTTATTTATACACACACACACACACACACACACATGCACATACACACATGCGCACACACACACACACACAGACACAGACACAGACACACACACACATATAACTAGTTTGTGTATCGTTATAATATTATTTTTACATACTCAAATATACTAGTATGCTTTAAATACACACCAAACATACTTATAGGGAAAAACTTCAAAAAAGTCTAAAAAACTAGTATTATCTTTATTTCTAAAATGAAAACTACAACTTTCTAGAAAGTAACTTTTCTTGCATTTTCTATACAGGCTTATATAGCAAACTCAAAAAAGCTGCCATATAAGTACTTGCTCATGGGTGGACACCCCACCACTAGCACTCTCTATGCTACTGACACATATGAAGATTATATAATTTAAACATGATAATATCAATAAGAAACAGTCCCACTTTTTAATTTGTTAATCACATACTGGCTACCTACCTCTAAGTGGCTCTTAATATATAAAAACTTAAAGAAAAAGTATATATAAAACAATATTGCATTTTTGTTAAATAAGTATTTGTTATTTTAATCATTAAATTGCTTTTAAAATAGTGGGAGTATTTTGTATGCTAAATAATAAAACTTTTAATTTTTCCTAAATATTAATGAAAATTTATTGTACTAAGCGATGCACCCTAGTAAAACTAACTGTACTTTGTACCCACTTACCTGTTTGCACTTCTCCCCAAAATTTGATTTTGATCACTCAATGTATGGCTATTTTAGAAGGTGTGATGGACAAACAGACTAATGGAAGTCACAGAATTTTATATATAAATAGATATGTTCCCTCTTTGAAGTTGCAAATTTATGTAAACACTTGTGTTCCTCTTTATTGAAACATTTTTTCTTAAAAAAAGGGACATTTTATTGGTACATTAGTCTAACTATATTTTTTAGAACTAAATGTTGATTTTAAAAATTAATATACAATCACCTTGCCATATTTGCTACTACTGCAATATAGCTGTTTTAATAAGAACAGATTTATATCCTAAAATGATGCAAATCTACTGCCTCCCTACTGTGGGTGAATAGCAATGTTGATGGTGTAAGGGATTCAAGTAGTATCTCCACCCCTTGCAGATTACATTTTGAAAGGGTCACAATGATTTTTAAGTAAGCCACATTTTTTTGTAGGCAGACCTTTGAAAAATCCAGTACAAAGACATTGCACCCATACTCTTAATTTCTGTGCATAAATGTTGTCAGGAACTGTATGTGCTGTCATGATCATTTAACTCTGAATAATCCAACATGTGGTGCACCTTCTCTTTGTTCTTTTGCACAACAACCATTTGTAGGATTGCAATTTTCAGAGGACCAAGATCTTCCTTAGAGTAAGATAATCCTGTTATCCAGCCACTCCTGCAATTCATGTTGGTACTTAGGGAACACTAAAATCAAGCAGGTATGGAAATTGAAATATCTGGGAAGCACTCAGACAGAGGACAGAAAGTGCAATGCTGAGATCCGAAGACACTGGGATGGCCAAAGATACATTCCAAAAGCTAGGCAGAGTATTATGAGACAGGAGGCTTTTGTTGTTAACAAAGAAAAGAGTATTGAACTGCTACATGATATTTGTCCTCCTTTATAGCAGTTGGACAATCTCCTCAAAGGCACACACCTCTGCTGCCTCACTTGAGGTAGCAGAGGTGTGGTTCTACAGAAGGATGCTAAGGATACCATGGACTAAACATGTGAGCAATGATGAGGTTTTGGAGAGGATGCCAGCAAAGAGGAAACTTATACTTAACATCAGGAAGAGGCAGCTGAAATTTCTGGAATATGTGATGAGAAAGGAAGGCTAGGAAAATCTGATACTCACAGGGTGGATAGAGGGAAAGAGGGACAAGGAAAAGCAACATATGACATACTTAACAGGCTTAAGTAAGTGGATGGCAGAACAAGATCTGGGAGAAATAACAAAAAGACAAGCTTATTGAGAGCTACAAGGGATAGGAGGAGGTGGTGAGCCATGATCGTCTACATCCTGAAAGGACATGTCAATAAAAGAAGACTTGCTTCTAATATATTTAGACACAGGATACATGATGACTTGATTCTACAGTTGCCATCCAACCACTTTCATAATGTTGTTCACACCTTGGTGTTTTGGTTGAACTCTGTGATAAAGTTTAGCTTGTCAATCCTCATTACCTAATTCAATGATATGTACTCTGCTTAACTTTTTGATAACATCCATACCCAAGAGCAGGTTGATCCTTACTAACTTACTGGTGATAGTACACTTTGATGGGTTTACCATTGCCTGTGAGTTAATTCCCTTGTAACTATTTATAGAGACCAATAACATTTCAATAAAGCATAATCTCTCTGGTTACTAGCAATCCAAGTAATTTCTGCCATGGGTTTCTACAGATAAGCAATGGTATGTTTTGTCTTGGCATTCATTTTTACTCACAGTTAACATGTAGGGCAAAACATTAACATGATATAAAACATTGTCCACACAGAGTTTTTTGATGCAAACAACTCAGCTCTGCAGAATTTTTCCATCAGCTGTTAGAACATCCATTTCTGTTCTACTCAATGAAAAACAAACTGAATTATTTGTAAACAACAAAAAGCAACCTGGATCCACCAGGGTGGTTCATTTCATTTCATTTCATTAATAAGGGGATTTCCAAACAGCTTCTTCCTGTGAACCACTACTCTGTATAAAAGACAACTCAAGAGAATGTTTCTTTGATCACTACAATTTTAACCTATTCAAGTCTAGAGTTACCTGTTATCTTCCTCTCCTATCCATATAAACTACTCCTTAATGTAACCCTCTACCTTGAGTGACCACCCCCCAGGATTTATATAGAGTGAACATTACTGACAAAAAAAGAAAAAAAAGAAGTTATTATGTAAATCCCATGAACCTCAATAACCTGAATTTGCAATGGAAATTTTGCCAAATTTTAAACAATTAATTTAGACATCCAAACAATGCTTGAGTTAAATTTGTTTGTAGTTTCAACATGTTTTATCAAAGTTATTATATTTTTTTTAGAATTAAAAACTGCAGTCTGAGATTATTATGCAAAACCAGAAAAGCTTTTTACTTGAATAACAAGGTAATAAAATCATCAACACCTATAATAAAACGAATAACAAACATATATGTCTTTTAAGCATTTACATCTTAATATAGTTGACCATTTTTCTCAATAACAGCCAGCAATCTATTGTTTATTGATTTTTTAAATTTTTTTTATTTCAGCAGGTTCAATTTCTGACATGATGATTTTAATTGCTTCCAATAGTGATACATTGCTCTCATATTTCTTGCCACCATCATATAATTTCATTGATCATAATTTTTGATCAGATTCAGATTGGAACTTGAGACTTCATGGTGGCCATTTCATTACCTTCTCTCCTGTAAACCTTTTATGCTCAAAGAATTCATAGGTAAACTTAAATGCATGAGGAGCATTGCTGTACGTAAATGCACACTTGACTTTGAAACTGCAAGGCTGGGATTTATACCATTCAAAGAAAGTCTTGTCCATGAAATCCCAATAGTTAGAACTGTTCAATTTAATTCCTTCATCGATTTTGAATGGTCCAATAATGTTTTGGTTAAGAATTCCAGTCCAAATAATCACACTGCTGCCTCCTTGTGGCCTTATTTTAGCCACAAGCACATCTGCATCAGAGAAAATCCATCCTTTGCCCCATCCATCAGGTCTATTCAATGTCACCTGAGATTCGTCCATGAAAATTACTTTAGAAAAGTCGATTTTCATGTATTTCTTGGCTCAATTTTGACACTTTAAAATATTACCTTTATGAGAGGAATTTACCTAGGAGATTTCTTGACAAATCCTAATTTGCTAGTATTCTACACCTTTTGTCTTTCTTTGCTCCCTTAATTCCAACCTATTCAAAGATCTGTGCACTGGTCAAAAGTAGTTGTTTCACTATAACTCACATTAGTTTACATTTCCTTCAAGAAGATAAATTCTTAAAGTTTTTTTCTTTTGCTTCTAGTTCTCTGTTAAGTAAATAAAGCAAAAACATCTACAGTTGCTCAGTACTGAACATTGATTAATTGATTGATTTGTTTTTTACAGCTTATCAAACTTTTGCAGGTTATTTAAAGTCAGCAAATATTTTTAGATTGCAAGAATTTTTTGAAGATAATAATGATTTACTAATACGAATCCTATAAATTAAGACCTAGCTGGGGGTGGGGAAGAAGATGTGGATTCACACCTTCCCCAAAGATATTTGTGCATAAGTGTATATCCCAAACCCAACTAGAAAGAGAACTTGGCTCAAATTCTGTGCTGTTATCCATTATACAACCTGTACACCCAAGCTCACAACATTTGGTATTCCAAAGCAGTTACCCATCTAGGTACTAACCAAGCTCAACATTGTTTAACTTTGGGGATTGTACAAGAACTGGAGTTCAATGTGATATGGCTCCTAGAACTGAACAAAACAAAATTATGATTAATTTTTTGCAATATCAGTTAGCATTCATGAGTTTAACCAAAATTATTATAAATTATTGTAAATCCTGGAATAGTTCCTTTTTTGCTATAATTTCTCTTTTCCTCTATGAGCCACAGCCCTTCAGGATATGAATGATTATGGCACTCCACAGCATCATCGCTTTTGTTATTCCCAGCAATACTTGCTTCTTTATAAGTCCTCTTTGTCTTTATAATATTTTTTCTATCACTCATTTGCTCAGAACTGTTTATTAGGTTTCTCATTGCTATTCTCTGCTTCTCTTATCTTCCCAATGACCTCTGAGTTAAATTCACAAAGCCTTCTTTCTTTGTCAGGTGTTCAAAATATTTAAAAAATCTGTTTCTGATTTTTATCAGTAATTACTTTGTAGCTTATATTCTTCTTAAAAAGTTTTTATTTCTCACATAAATCTGCCATGCCATTCACAACATTTCTGTCATTTCAAGTCTTTTCTTTATCTCTGACAAAATAGTCCAGCATTTACAGTTATAGAGATCAAATATTACAAGGTGCAGCAGAATTACATCCCACTTATACTCCTCAGAAATACCTCCTGCATAATGGTAAGACATTAGCTAAATGAAGATAACATTGCCACTAATGTCTTACCCTGTATATAATTGTGCAAATTTCTAAACAAGCCCTCATATAGCACAAAAAGTATTAAATCCTTTCATATTTTCCTTGTTGATTTTTCAGTAAATAAATATAGACAAAGTCAAAATGATTTTTTGCAATCAAAATTTCTGGCTTACAATTATGGTCTTTTAAAATGCATTTAGTGAGAAATAAATTTCATAATCTTTTGAATTTCAGTCATAAAAAGATGTATCATTTTAGTTTAATAAGCACAGAAAAATTTTAGTGAAAATTTAAAATTCCTCATCTCAAAGAACTGCCTTTACTTGTTTCTCAAAACTGCACTAATGGACCTTGTGTGTCGCATATATTTACTTCATCATTGTGTTATATAATATAATTAATTTTGCAATTAATTTGACTGATTAATTCATAATTCTATATTTACTGAAATGCAACATTCTTTTTTTTTAATGATTATAATTATTACCTATTCTTATCATCTTGCTATAGTTAATTTTTGTTTTTGATTACCAATCTTATATTATTGGGATGTTATTTATTTCAAGCCTGTCCTTGAAAATTTGTTTAATTAGAGATCATGAAAATTATTCACTTTAATGTTTCTCTTATATAATTGCATCTTTTCATGTGTAGGACGAAGACAGAAATAAACCTCCAAGACAGTGAAACATCAAATGACACAAAAAATGGTTTCTGAGTCGAAGGATTGTGCATTCTTTCAGTTAAAAAAATGAATGCTTCAAAAATAAATATCTAACAGTTTTCATCCAACAGGATACATTCCCACCAATAATACATGCTTCGGAATCCCTTTGAAGGGTATTTAAACAAAGATTCCACAATTGAGACAATTTCAAGTCTAGAGTCAACCATTATCTATCCTACTTATCCTCAAAATTTGAACTCCATACCTTCTTCTCTTCTTAAATCTATAAAACAACCTTATTCAGTAACACTACACCTGGAGTGGCTCTTGGGCCTTGTATTGTGTAAAAACTAGTAAAAAATAAATGATTATCTTCCAACTCTTCAAGTATTTTATTAAACCTACTTATTATTATATTGAAATATTATTTATTGAATTTATTCAGACAAGCATTTGTGAGGAAATGAAATAAAATCAATAGATAAAACAATAATAATGAATAATAAAAAAAAAAGAAAGAAAAAGAAATACATTTTCCCATTATGCTAAAGTAACCAGAAATGTAATTATCCCACTTGACTTCAAAAAATGCCATTAGGTGACTTTGCTGAAGCCTATAAAAAGGCAAATATTTCCTGCCTCAGTCTCTTTCTCATCTTTGCTCCAAGATGTGAACTACATGGTAATTACATTCCCACTGGGAAATGTTAGTTTCCCCAGTCCACTGATGACTGAACATCTTTTCCAATTTCCAATGACATCATTCAGACATGTTTTGGCAGCCCTATTCATGAAGTAAGTGAATTGGTTGTTCCAACTCAGTACAAAGCTGACTTGAACTTGACCATTTTAACCATTGTTATCCTAACTTACTTCAAAACCAAAAAAGAAAACAGACATACCCAAGAGACATTGGGAACTTTGTCTCACTACAGTGACCCTAAGAAGAATAAACGTCTGAATTAGAAACTCAAGTTTTTGTATGCTTCTATCTTAATTGTTTACATATGAACATACACCTACACCTTAAATACACACAAACATGCAACCTTTGTTAACTTTCATACAATCTCACCACCTTTGATGTTTTTGTCATTATGCTTTGATCAATAGACTTTCTAGCTTTCTTCAAATCTGTATCACAGTCAGTAATCTAGAAATTCTACTCATAATTTCTAGTATCTTACTGGTCAAGTGAGAAAGTTATTCTGGCCAGTAAAATCGTATCATTTATCATCCTCTAAAATGATTTCATCAAACTAAAGTTATTATAGATAGGATTACATATAAATAGGGGGAGGGGGAATAGAGATGTAAACATTAATTATAATTATGCACTGAGGGAAAATGCTGAAGATGTATAAACAGTAAATATTTTGCGTATCTGACATGCCCCCCTCCCTCCATTTCTGAATGAGTTGGATGCCATACGTGGCATCCATCTGAGTGTCTAGAGCTATTTAAGAACATGACTTGAATTCTTAGGTTATTTTGGTTTTGTAGCATCTTGAGATGATGGGGAAACTACTCAACATATCCTATGTTAAATTCTATTACCTTCTATACTAAATGTAAGAATGTTTTAAAGAATATACTGTATATAGATATCATTGTCAGCATCAGCTCACATCTGAGCATAAGGATCATTATCCTCTTTTCTTATTCTATTTCTCCCCTCTCGGGGTGACTGTAAAGGCCCAGCCTACTTCTGAAGAGTTGTGAGCAGGAGTCACAGAGGAGTGTGGGTGGTGGATACAGCTGAGCAAGTCAAGCCCACTTGACACAGATCTTCTTCATGTTGATGGTTGTACTCAAAAGTCTTGGTCCCCTCTTGAGACACTGGGAAGGTCAATTTGCAGCAACGGTTACCCATGTCTCAGGGTCAATGTATATATATATATATATATATATATATATATATATATATATATATATAAAGATTGCCTTTAAGATAATTTTAAGACATAAAGAATGAAAGTAATTCTAAAAAAACCTTACTTGCAGTTAATCAATATTTGATTAATAAACAGCTTCCTCAATACTGAGGATAAAATATATTTTTCTTTAATTCAGAAGACAATCTTAATAGCTATCAAAATATTAACAAAATCAATATTTCTTTTCATTTGTTAATAAAATACTGATTATCTACAAGAATGTTTTGATATTATCTTGATCTCCAAAATTCCAGCTTTATACATAAATTTTTACTTGCTTGCATTATTCCCTAGAAAGATATGAAAATTCAATAAAACAACTATTAAATCTTATAATTGTTATTTTACTTATTGACTTTTTGACATTAATATTATTGTCATATTATAATCATTATTTATACTTCTATAATTGTTTTATTAAAATTTAATTTTGTAAAATCTATTATTTTATGGTTATTGATTTAAATATTGTTAAATTATCTTTTTATCATTGTCATTATTATCTTCACTATAGACAAAATTATCTTTGTCTGTTAAGTTTAAGAAAATGTTATTTTATGGTAAGTTTTATTTATTTTTCTTATCATATTTTATCATACTGAAAAGTTTGCTTCTATTTCAATATCTGGTAATTCATTAAGAGTCTTGTTTTTTTTTCTTATCTTTTGGTTATTTCTTCTTTTTCATCCAGAAAAATTAATCAATACTTTGTGAAACAGCACGGCCATATTTGATATTGCATATAAGACCAGTGTTTTTTTAGAATTCAATAAATTTTTAATAAACATGAGAAGGAATTTATTTGAACAGGATTAAATATGGAAAGGTGGCATGGTAGAGTAATTGATAGTGGCTCGGATTGAGGAATCAGAGAGCCAAGTTTGAATTCCAATTAAATTCATTACATTCATTTATGTGCTAATATCCTTGGGAAATGTATGAATCCATCTCTTTTCCCTTCAAGCTATGGGTAAATAGCTGGGCAGATTATGTTTTATAGCCTTGGATAGCAGCTGGTCTAGGAGATGGAATTCAAAACCAGCCATCAGGATATCTTGCCCAGAAAATACCATTGCTACTGTTGATGAGTTACAGATCTTGTAATCATGAAATATAAAAATGGATAAAGTTCCAGTAACATTTGATTTATTGATTGATTTTTCTTTTTATGGCTGATCAACCCTTTGTTAGTTATTTAAAGTCAAAACATATTTTGGATTGTAAAAATAATCTTTTGTGTTTGCAAGTGGATATTTCATTAACAGTTTCTTGATAATAACAATGGTCTTTCCAGATAAATGTCCTGCTTTTTAACACATAGCTGGGGAGATTTCATATCTTTCCCAAGGGTATTTGTGCATAAATAAATGTAAAAAACCCAACTGTTTCCATTTGTCCTGCTGCACTATGAGTGTCAAATTCTCCAAACCCTCTTTCCACATTATGTGTATCCAGAACTTTTTTATTTTTAGCAAAACTGTCCTTTTTGTTTCCATTTTCCTAAAAAATTCCTCATTGCTAACATGTTCATTCCACAGTATTCTTAGTATTCTGCGGAACCACATTTCTGTTGCTTTGTCTCCTCTTCATCTGTGAGGAGTTTGTCCAGCATTTACTGCCATTCATACTAAATAATACTTCAGTATTTATCTTTCTTTCTAATGAAATTTTCCTGTTTCTTAATTCTCTGTTTAGTTTTTTGGAAGCATCTTTCACTATTCCAATGCACCTGCAGATGTCTGTGTCACATTTTCCATTGTCTATTATAACACTTCGCATATATACTCAATGAAAACCATCACTTTTAAAAATAACAGAATGAGTAATATTAAATGTATCCGTTCTCTTCTTCAAAATTATTTAGAGGAAAACTATAAAACATTGAACAGAACTTACTGTTGTAGTGGAATTTGTGCAAAGATCTTTCTTAGGTTTCAATTTGAAGATGTTTTTTTACAATAATGTTCACCCTATACAAGGCCCGAGAAGAAAGAGCAAGAAGTGAAGTTCATGGGGTCATGCAAGAAAGATAAAAGTTAACTGTAGATTTAAAGTGGTCAAAATTGTGGTAATTGGGAAAACATCTAGTCAGGAGCCTGTTCCACAAAGCAGTAGGGAAGAAGCTGTCTGAGTGGGACTTACTTCTTACTAATGGCATACGAAGGGAATGTAGATGATTCCCAATTGTGTATATGGCATGGTGGGTCTCAGTTATAAAAGTCAGCCCTAGTGAGTGTAGGGGATTCAAGAATGTAGATCATCAGAATATGGTAATAGCAATAGAGCTTGTGATGTTTTATGTTGTAAGGTGGAAAATAATTCATCACCAACAAGTCCATGTAGAGACTCTGGAACTCTATACAGACAGGCAAGTGAGGTCTGGACAGCTTCAGAAGAAATAAAGTCTAAATTAGTGTTTTAGTATTGTGAAAGTAATGATGCTGTTTAACACAACTCTGGTTTACATTCAAGAATTATGTATGCATTCATATCTGCATTTGGATCAATCAAAGAATTGCTTATTTCTTTTAATTGTGAAAGAAAATTCCCTGTTAGATTAGAATTTACTGAAACAGACAGGAAGAAGATTTGAAAACACAGAGTGAAGATATTTAATTAAATAATCTTCTTAGCATTTCAGATGGCTTAACAGATAAACCTGAATTATCAACAAGATTAATTGCTTGTAGATAAATAATAAATGGCCAATTCTGTCTGTCTGTCCGTGTGTCTGAAATCCATCTAACTCAGGCACCATTTTCTCTACATAGACGTATTATACCTTTTTGAAATCAGGATGATCCTGGTATTGAAAATCTCCCCTTCATCTAGTGCTTGAATATCCAGCATTGGGATTTATGCCCGGATGAGGAGGGAACAGTTAAAAATTCAAATTTTAAAATAACTGAAAAATATTAGTGATTTAAATTTTTTTAAATTTATATTGAGTTTCAAGTAATGCAAAAACTTTGTGAATTTAAAATTTTTTGTTTTAAATTCCTTTTAAAATATCTCTAAAATTTTGTGAATTGAGGAAATCAGTTTTATCTCTTCAAAATGCCAAGGAATCAGAGTTAAAGTGAGAGGTTTCGTGAAGTGAGGTTTCTAAGTTTTGCAGAGTTTGTGATTTGAAGAACTCAGTTTTTGGCCTGAATTGGAATTTCAGCCCAAATCAAACTTTCAGCACAAATCAGACTTTTGGCCCAAATCAAACTTTCGGCCCAAATTGGACTTTCAGATGGGATTGGACTTATAGCCAGTATCAGAGTTAAAGTGAGGTTTTGAAGTTCCATAGAGTTAATTGAGAAATACAAAGTTATTTCTTCAAAATGCCATGGAAAAATCCGAAAACCACAGTGCTAAGTCAAAAGAGGAGAAGAAAGATCAAAGGAGGCACAAACTAGGAGACAAGCAGATGCTGCAAACCATAGAAGATCAAGAGTATGTGAAACATCAGAAGAGGTGCAAGCCAGGAGAAAAGCAAATGCTGCAAGACAGATAAGATCAAGAGCATATCAAACATCAGAGGAGGTGCTAGCAAGGAAGAGAAGATCAAGAACTGCAGAGGATAACAGACTTTATCAAGGAGAGAAACAGATGCTGCAAACCATAGAAGAGCAAGATCTTTGGGAACACCTGATGAAAGGCATGCCAGAGAGGTTAGTGATAATCCCAATCATGCTAAAAGGAGTGCAGCTTCTCTTTTGAGCCTATCCATGCTGGCTTTTCAATACAACTGTGTCAGTGACTATTCAAATTATTCAAAGATATCTGTTAGATCAATGATCATTCAGTTTAATCATTGTAATGCTCTCAGATTTAAGGATGAAGCAGATAAGATGTAATAAAGGAAAAATACAGCTGGAAGATCTACCAGAACATCTAGAGCCATTGCTGTCACTTCTGAATGGGAATTCAGTTGAATCAAAATACTTCATCAGAAGCTACAATAACTGTTTTGCAAATACCTCATTTGGAGGCAAAAATGCTACTTTGCTAGGATGAAAATCGACTTGCAGAATTCAGGGCAGGAATGCAGCTTTTAAGCTAGTATACAAATATAACAAAAAAAAAATACAATAAAAGTACATTTTTCAAGTTGCAAAAATCTTTTTTTACAGTGATCAGTTAAAAGGTTAGGGGACCAGAGAAACAAGATTTGAAGAGGCTTCTTTGTGTCATGTACCTTCAGGATATAGATGATCTTTGCTCTCCACAACTTCCTACCTTTTGTGGCTTACTATCCCTCCTAATCCATTGCTTTATATATTAAAACCCTGATTCTGATATGATCACCAAAGTTAAGCAAGTCTGGTCAACACCTTGGGAATACCAGGTGTTGTAAGCTTGGACATGTCGGTGGTGTGGTGGATAATGACTTGGAATTGAAAACTGAAAGCTGAATTCCAATTCCAGTTGAGTTTGTTATATTTACTTATAGGCAAATACCTTTGAGGAAAAGTATGAAGCCACCTCTTCAACCCTCAGCTATGGGTTAATTAGTAAGACTTGTATCAGAAAATCTAGTTCACCTTAAGCAAGGCAGTAAAGACACTAGGACACAAGTGGTGTGAAAGACATTACCAAAGATCGATAACAAAAAACATATTAATAAAGAAGGACCATAAATAAAGATTGACATTGCATTTAAATTTTTGAAGATTGAAGTTGGTTGGAAAGCATGGAGTCAGAAGGGAGTTCCACAAGTGGGAAATGAGAGAAAAGAAACTGTTAGCATAGAATTTATGGTTACATCTAGCCAACTCAAGTGAAAAATTATGAGACCTAGACCCCAGTCTAGTATTGTGCTTACCTTTCAAAAAGTCTAGGTAACATAGTGAAGAGCGATATTTATTCTGTAAAATATACAGAAATATGGCACTAGGCCTAAAGGAGGGATGGAGAAAGGATGATCTTCTGTCTTATAATTAAACTTAGCTAGCCACAATTACTGACTCAAACATACCACAATATTCCTTACACCAAAACAACACATCCACCATAATGTCTGAGAATCTCCATGAAGTTCTAACTAGTCCCTATATGTACAGTTCTTGTCTGTCAGTGGGTTCAGAGGAAATAAAAAATCAATTTAAAAATCAATTAAAAAATCTAAACCCCAATGTGTTTTTATAATATAAAATAATCTATTTCCAATAAACTAAATAAAATAGGGTTAGTAGTAAAAACCCACAATCCTTAATTGTGGCAGGAACATCATTTAACTGGACTTTAATAATATCAAACATTTCTCCAACCACTCACACAAAAACACACTCATTCAAACACATTAACAAATACAAAAAAGTCACACCCGAAATATGAAAGGCATCCCGCATCCACCAGAAAACTGACAACTCTAGTCACCTAATGGGAGAAGGGGAGGAGAATTAAACTAAAGAAAGTGGGGGCAGAAATAAAAGGGGGAAAATGAACATACATCTCCTAGCTTAGTTAACTTTGACGGAAGAAACTAAGAACAAAAACAACCTTAAACTTACCTCTTTTTAGATGTGGTTGCCAATGTTCAATCCAGTAAGAACAATTTCCTTAGGCTTAACTGGCATCAAAGTACCACTCTAAATTGGTCTCTCTTAATCACTCACAGATGCGAAAGATTCATCCACCTTTTGCCAAATTCTGATCAAGAGAGCAGCTGCTTTTCCGTCTTAATCTTGACTTAAGCTGATGCTTAAAAAACAAAATTAGTTGAGGTTAACTTCTCACGCTTTCTGACATGTCCTCCAAATCACTACTCTCATAATGCCTAGCAAGCAAAATAACAGATAGTGTTCAGCCTTCATCAACAATGGTACCAGATTGCTACAGACAGAAATGGCAATGATGGTGCAAAACTTTCCGCACAGCATGCGAACTATAATATCTTCAATAAACTTGCCCAATGGGACAATGACCCTACAATCACAACAAATGCAGTTTGGAGATTTTTCTAATCCCGCTGAACAAAGTCTTTTGTTGACCCAGAGGGGTCTTAGAATCACTAGCCAGATGAGTGATGCCTCATCATTATTGAGGTATTTCAACCCGAGCACCCACGGACATATTGAGTAGCCCTCCTGCTTCGTAAGGCCAAGCTCATCTATCAGATCATCTTGAACAGACCCTCTAACTAGCACATAATATAATGCTGCCCATATTCATCCAAGTTCAGACAACCTCCTGGGAGTGCTCATTACAATACTTACTGACAAGATCAAACTTTCCGATAAAGTCCTGAAATGCTTTCACATCCCAGTTGTTAGTACCCAATCTTGCCCCTGTACAATTTATACTGGGATCAAGGATGACATTCCAATCCCCCATTAAACTACCCAATGAGATGTTGTCAAAAATGGCTCAATCTGCCAAAACAAATCAGGTCACACAACATGTTCATTGGGTGCATAAGCCCTAATAAGACAAAGAGCCTTATCCTTTATAGCCTACCCACTGAATTTGCAAAGACAAGAGCACATGCCATATCCAAAGACTTGTTCACTAATCAGGAAACTCCTCTCAAGCATCCATCAAAATATGCTGAATAAAGGGCAAACCTCCTAGACAGAATACTTTCACAATCGCTAGTTGAAAACCTGGTATCCTGTACGCAACATACATTCACCCTGAGATGCTGAAGATCGTAAGTGAGCCTCACCCTGCAAGACCCTGACTTCAGACCCTGGGCATTTACATTAGCCAACCAGAGGGACATTATCAGGCTGATTAGAGTTGCTTTTCTGCATTGAACATGGCCAGGCTGAGGACTTTGGTGACCTGTCCCATTGTTCTTTCACCCATTTCACTCCTTATAATGCCATCAGGAGACAGGCCACAAATTCACCTTCTTATTATTCTTTATTTGCACTTGTGGAAGGTGTTGGTTTTTGAAGGAATGTGGGATGAGACCCAACTGGCAGTTTCACCCCACAGGTCAGAGTTGCTGGTAGGTCCATTACAGTTACTGCAGAACTGTCAGTATCAGCCAGAGGGGGATTTTGGACAGTATCTGCTGGAGATCCAGAGGCTTTCTTCTCTGGACAGGAAAAAGTGAGGTGACCAGTCTATGCACACTTCCAACAAGTTGATTTTCTGCTGGTCATGATGACCAGCATTTTCTGGCCGCAAATGTCCAAAATGTTGAGGATGGAGATGAAGGCCAAATGATCGAGCGTGATATTGAAGCTCCATCCCCCATTCAAGTTGTTAGAGGTCACACCTTGTATTTGACCACACCGAGAAAGATAGGCAGCTAGGTACTCTCCTATTATCTGAGGAGGAACCTTGAATACTGCTATATGGTCCAGTGCTAAACCTTATATTCGTTTTGGATGATGAGGTCTTTGGTTATCAGCTCATGGCTGGAAAACCTCCACACAATCTTCGTTTGTGGGTAGCAGTACATCCCACATGAAAAACCCATAACCCTTAATGACTCTTTGGGGTTTGATCCCAGGGACAACAGTGATCAGATCACTGTATCTTTCAAGGAGTGCATACAATTGGCCACTATGAAGACCAATACCATTTTCTTTTTGAACCTCTGTAATTCTTGGGAATATTTCAAAAGTTCATCTTCTTTTATAATATGTTCATAACTTTTGGCCCTTTTCAAAAATTCTGCAATGTTAATTATACAATTGGGAGTGGGGCAGCTTCCAACATGAGGGCAATTCCCCAGTAGTCATATTAATTGGTACCTCACTTGAGTTGGGCACACTCTTGTCTTTGTTAGTATTATCTTTACATTGGTCTTCTTTAATACTTTGAGGTTTTGGGGATGACTCCACCCACAAGGATGCTGTTTTTTTTTGAGGGGGGCCTTAGAAGCAGACCTGAAAAGGTTTTTCCTTACTAAGTAATATCTAGTAGCCATTTTGCTAATTATAATATCCTCCAGTTAGTGTCACATTGGAAAAAATTTTCTTGTAAATTATATTTAAAGTGAATTGGGGTGAGGGGAATGATAACATAACATAAAATAAAACTAAAAATTCAAAAAATATTTATTCTTGAAAGAGAAGTTAAAAGATAAATCAAATCAAAAACTGTTCAACGTAAATCAAAAAAAAGTAAATAAACTTTGCTAATTTACAATAAATTGGAAAGAAATAAAACAACAAAATAAAATGATGTAAAATAAAGTTCACCCAATGATGAAAAAGAAATTAAAGTTCACTCAAAGAAAAAGTAAAATTTGGTGAAAGATGAAAACAGAAATTAAATTTCACCAAAAATAATGTTTGGCAAACAAATAAAGATTAAATTTTGCTGAAAATAAAGTCTGGCAAATAAAAATTAAAATTCACCCAAAAGACTAGAAAAAAAAACTAAAAGCAATAAACTTAAAAATTAAACAAAAACAAAGGCATGCAAAAACCAGTAGATAACCTAGAGAAATAAAATAAATGTCAGTTGAAATGGAAAAGGGAAAACAGAAAAGATTTAATTACTGACAAGAAAATTAACTATTCAAAACAAATTAAGAAAAAAGGATTTCTGTTCAAAAAGGTTCTGTAAGTTTTTGCAAATAAAGGAGAATATAAATAAATGTAAACTATAAATTAAATGCAAAACAGTAAGACTTTGTCAAACTAGAAAAATAAAAGTAAAGATGATGGCCAAAGCCAGCAGTCAAACTGAAATAAAAATAGACTAAAAATTAGACTGAAAAGAAAATCCAAAAACTAAATTCAAACAAAAAATAAATAAACAAGTAAAATAAAAATAAATCAAATTAATTTAATGAACAGTTTTAGGGCCAAAAATGAAGTTCTTTATACATGTTTTCCAAAAAAAAGTTATAGTTGAACATAAACTTGAAACACCACTGGTCTGAAAGTAGGTCAAATCTCATCTGTAACAGGACTTCAGAGATACCATAGCAAAGAGCACATCCCAAGAATTACCAGGAAAATATTTATAGAAAAGGCACAGGGAAGAAACCTTACAGCAAAACAGGCTGAAACCAAGATGCCAGAACAGAATCAATAATATTGCTGTTCTTCTTTGTATGTTATCAAGGAGATCTAGATAAATAGCAAGAGCACTGGACCATATGTGGCAGCAATATTCTAAGCATGAATTATTAACTCAAAAAAATTCTTAGAATCTAAAAATATTTTCTGGCTTTAAATAATCTGCAAAAAGTTGATAAGGCATAAAAAACTCAATCAGTCAATTCTAATTCATGTCTTGACATCCAGCTATAGAAGCTTGTTAGGCAGTGTTTCTTTCAATATGTCCTGTGAGTAACAAATTCTCCAACTTCTCTTTTCTATCTATGTGTCCTAGAAATTCAAACTATCCTTTAATCTAATGTATCCTTTTTATTCCCATTTTACTTCATCATTACTCACATACTCCATCCATGTTATTCTCAGTATTCTTCTATAGAACCCCATCCTGTTGCCACAGTTTCCTCAAACTTTGTATATGATGAAACTGTCCAGTCTTGACTGTTATATAGGAAGATTGGTATTATATAGCAGTTCAGTCCCTTTTTTAACTTGAGAAATGCTTTATAACCTTGATATTATTATATGCTTATTCATGTACACAGTTTAATTTTCCTCTCTGTATGTTTTATGTTGTTTGAGTAAGTGCTTCCATATTTACACATCAAAGGCAATTGAAGGAGGAAACAGCAAATACCCTATGTGACAAGCTTGTGCAAATGCCTGGAAGGATAACTACCACAAAGGGAAAGAAGGCTCATAAAAGAGAAAAGTATTGCCAAGAGTAACAGAAGACAAGAAACAGTGGAGAGTCATAATTATGCACATCCTGAAGAGACATGTTATATAGAGAAAGAGACATGAAATAATGAAGTTAAGTGCAAAGATCAACAGGAGATTTGCTACAAAGTCATTTGACAGTTTTGATGCCTTGATATCCCATGATACCTAACAAATATACATATAAATACTGGTATAAGTAATAGATATCTACTAAGTTTGACAAGTAGCAGTTAATAAAATCCAGTCTTTATGAGGTATGAACCTAAGATCCAATTTGAAATTAATTTCAGTTAATACTGGATATTTCATCTTAAATATACATACCTCTTATATAGTGCATGCCAGGTATTTGAGAATACACCTTCATTAAATGGAAGACAAACTAATAAAAAGGTTATGTGGCAAACAGCAAGTTTTGACATTCTCATTTCTCTTTCAGATGTATGGAGAACATGAATATGGCAAATTCCAAACCATGACAGGAAAGGAAAAGGCACACAGTACTGCCAACTGCAATAACTCAGATATAGCCAGCTTCTTGTAAGTGACTGGGTTCAAAGAAATACTTTAAGTAGTCAAAAGTTGTAAGGATTACCAAGTTCATTTCACAGGTAGAGAGCATCATCAACCATGAAATCAATGAAGGCCATCTCCAAGTGGTTCAAGGTGACAGAGTCCAGTATCAAGTCATCAGATATAAACCCTATGTGATGAGAACAGTAAATTCATATCTTATAAAACCCTGGAGAATTGTGAGATTAGATCAAAATGCTTGATAAACAGGCTCAAACAAACAAAGGAGCCTAGAATAAGCTGGTTCTTCACTAATGAGAAAGATTTCAAACAGGATCAGAAAGTGAAAAAATGAACATCAGATAGCTCAGTGCAAAAACCATTGAGGTATTGATAGTATTGCACACATTGCCTGTGATGTTCCTGAGCAAATGAGAGCCACACCTTACTGTTCTGCAGGAGTGAAGAGTCAGTTTTACTGCTTACAGTAAGTATCCCAGGGAGGGTGTACAAGTTCCAGCAGGAATTTGCTCCTATCCATATGGCTCACATGATCTAGGAGTGAATGATACTCTTGATGTGAATCCCTTTGACTACTATATTAGTGGCTCCCCAATACCAGAGAATCATTGAAGGAGGCTGTCATAGATGTAATAGGTAATAATAACAACAACCACATGATCCAGATATGCATTCATTTCTGAGACTGCATTTAGATTGTCCTCAATGATGTTAGTTTTATTGAATTAACTTTTTGTTTTTCTAAGTTGAACATGTGAACAAATCTTTTTGAAAATATACTGATTTTTTTCACTGAGCACCTTTGGTTTCTTTTATGTTATAATTTGTTCACAGTTAACCTGACACACCCTGTATATAATATATATATATATATATATATATATATATATAATAGTATATTTTAACAAAATAGACAGATTCTTCTATAGAATGTCTGTTTTTCATTATATTATAATTCGTTCTCAGTTACTTAACACAGCCAGATTATAATATATATATAATAGTATATATTAGCAAAATAGATTGATTTTTCTATAGAATATCTTTGTTGTTAGAATTTGTTCTCAATTACCTGACACACCTCGTATATAATAAATATATTAGTGTATATATATATATATATATATATATATATATATATATATATAGTAGTGTTTTCTCAACCATTTTAAGCAAATGAAAATATCACGGCACACTTAGCACATTTTTAATGTGCATACATTTAAAAGTTATGAAATAAAACCATAGACATTTTAAAAACACACATGCAAATATGAAGTTACTTTATTTCAATGTTTCTATTCAACTCCTGTGTAGTTTATTTAGTGTGAAATTTGTGCTTGGTGTTTTTCCACAATTTCTTCAATGTTTGGTTGAATGTATAATAAGCAAACCCTCATTTTTTCGTAATGAATATTAAAAACAAAGTATTTAAAGTAACATAATTGAAGAATAGTGAAAACAATTATTTGAAAAAAAAGTTTAATACTTATTCATTTATTCAAATACTAATGCTGTACCATTACATCTTCCACACACACACACATATATATGTATGCCAAGACAATATTTTGCGGCAGGCTTAAGAGGTTTGTGTGGCACACTAGAATCACTGATGTACAGTAACAAAATAAACCAACTTTTTTTTCTATTGAATATCTTTGTTTTTCATTATATTATAATTTTTTTCAATTACCTGGCATGCACTGTGTATGCATGTATATATATATATATATATATATATATATATATATATATATATATATATATATATGTGTGTATGTATGTATTTATGTGTGTATAGGTACATATACACATATCTACTTTTGTACTTATACACATTTCTTATATCTATAAATGTTATATTTTGTGAGTAAATATGTTTGAATTTCTATCCCTGATTTTTTTTTATTTTCTGAAACAGTGAAATTAATAATAACCAGTCCAGATTGAGAAGTCCTACTCAAGAAAGGTACAACTGTTCAAGGCACAATTTTCTTGAGTAGGACTGCTCAATTTTGGTCGGTTGTTAAATAAAAAAACAGTAATTGAAACTCAAACCTATTGACTCATTTAAAATAGCTTTTACTGTAATAAGAAATAATGTCAGATAAAAAATCCCTTAAAAATTATTTAATATATAAAATTACAATATAAAAAATTATATATATATATATTGTATATTTTAGCACCAGGTTTTCATTGAGATATGTTTTGTTGAATAATTTAGACAAGTTTTGTTTACTTATTTTCAATTGGATACTTTCATATTCACAGATAAGCTTTTCAGTGTCATTTTTAAAGGGAGAGAGAAAATTGCTGTGTTGATACATACTATTTTATTCCAAGTACTTTTGACATAGCACAATGTCATCATTGGGGTGTTGTTTATTTTAAGACAAATATTGTAGTGTTCATCATTTTCAAAGACAAAATTGCTGTGATCATATGAAAGTTAAAATTTTTACTTGTGAAGTGACGAATACTAAGTTAGTACGTGATTGATGAATACCACTTCAGAGGAGATAACTAAGTTTGTCAAGAGTTAAAGAAATAAGTATTAAAACTATTAGTGTAAACATTGATATTTTAGACTATCTATTGTACACATTTTAAAACATTTGTGCAGTATTCATAATTATTTTTAGTAAGGTTTGATTTCAATTTTTTGATATAGATAGTTTCAAGAATTTATAGTTTATGATTATTATTTTCATAAAAAACTAAAGATGTATTTTCAACAAGAATTTTTCTGAATTGTTAATGTGGACGGGTATGCTGTTGTAAATGTTTAGAAATGTTGGACATATCATTCAAATGAAAACACAGCTGCCAAAACTATGTGGTCGTAGTGTGTCCAACATAAATATTTTTTCTGTTAGAGATACAATCTCTCAGAGGACATTTAAATTTATAAATAATGTTGGTTTTCTGCAACACATTAGTAGGTGGGGAAGAGTCGTTATGAATGATTGAATTAGATATACTAGATTTAGTGTAGTATATAATTAATTTAGTGGATATGTTAGAATTTATTGATTTTTTAAAGATATTTTCATCTTGTTTATAATTAGAATGTATTTAATTGGGATATAAAAGGTTAATATGTTTGGGGTTAGTTGAGGAAGTATTATATTCTATTTGCTTAATATTAAGATTTCTGATAGAACATCTTATTTGTTCATGAACAATATAATTAGAGAAGTTTTACTAATATGAGTTTGTTTTACATTTTTAGTTCACTTTAGAAAATCTGTTTTGTGGATATATATATATATATATCAAAACAAAATTGCAAATTTTACAATCACTTCATAACATGCATATGTTATAAATTTGAATATATATATATATATATATATATATATATATGCCAGTATTTAATCAGTTAATAGCAGTTACTAATATCAATATTTAATTGCAATATACAAAGGGTAAATAACCCAAATTTGAATGTGGCACAGAAACAGGATATAATTGCTTATTGTGTCACCTAGTATCATAAGTAAATGATATTCTGAGCCAGTCTGTCAAAAGATGTTTTCCTGGTTTGAATGGTTTGTTTATTGTGACTTTTTTTTGAGCTTGCAAGTAAATTTGGAAATTTTTATGATGTCTGATAAAAATGGTAGTGTACATAAAGTAAATTTGGTATGAATTTCATTTTTTTTTAATTTTTTTTATTTATAAATAAAAATACGTATTATATAATAAAGACTTTTTCTCCTAAAAATTTTTCATCAGTATTTTAAAAAAAAAATAAGGATAGATAGATAAGCTAAATCTCATAGTATATATGGCTGATATAACTATATTCAGAAAATGTTTCCGACATTGTCTGGTTAATAAAAAATACCAATGTTATTACGAAAACATTGACTTACATAATAGCATTTTACATTGTAGACAAATGAAGTATATAATTAAACACCTTTTCTTTTATGGGCTTCAAATAATTAAAAACATTTCATGTGATAAATGCATTCTAATTTCTGTACAAACAAATACGTGTAGATATACACAGATAAAGAAATGAAATAGAGATAGTGTTTGCTCTAAAGTGAGATTAACTTCAAGCATAAAATGTTAGCTTTGATATAGTTTTTGTGGAAATTTTCAGCAAAAAGTGCAAAATGCAGTTGAAAAAGAGGACTCCCAATTTGAAATACACGGGAACACTGGCTATAGTGTATAGAGTTGCCAGAAAATTAGAGAACAAAAGTGAAAGTAGAAAGAGAAAGTAAAAAGATAAAATGAAGAAGAAAAAATGGTGCTAACAGAAGAATAAAAACAGAGAAATAAAAAAAAAAATAGAAAAGAGCATAGATTGTGTATAGGAAGACAGAGTCATAGAAAGATAAAAGGCAAACACTGATCAGTGTGTATAAGGTTGTCAAACAAATAAGGATTGTAAAGATGAGTATAAGGAAAGGAAAAAGATGAAAGTAAGGAAGAAAAAATGATTGTAACAGAAGAATAAAAACAGAGAGATGCAAAAAGAAAAAGTATAAATTGTACATAGGAAGAGAGAGGGATAGAAAGACAAAAGTAAAGAAGAAGAAGAGAGAACAAGAAAAGGAAGTTAAGTATGGGTGAACAAAAGAGAAATGTATGGATGAATAAGTAAAGCAGAAGTATAAAGAAATGGTGGACAGTCAGTAAGAAAGAAACAAATACATGCTCATCATCAAGAAAGGTAGGCAACTTTGAAGAAGATGGTAGGGAATGGAGTGATAAGGAGTGGGGATAGGTCAAGAATTTCATTAATGAGTTAGACGCTTTTTCTACTGGATCAATCGATAAAATAGTTATTGGATTGTAAAGGGATGCTGGCTTGCACATGGCAGCCAGTACAGTAAGTCAATAGATGATGGCCAGGGTAGATGGAAGAGAACCTGCAGGGTATGGGGAAGTAAAAGAAAAAAAGTAAAGGTTGGCAGTGGTCAATTGAAAGATAGTGGCCAGGCAAGCTATTGGCAGCCAAAAAAGGTTGGCTAAGAATGATTGACAGCTGAATCAAAGAAGCGACACACTGATAGACACAAGAGTTGAGAGACAATGGTGGCAATAGTGTAGCAGAAGGCAGGAAAGGTGGTGGTGGCGGTGGGGATCGGTAAGCAGTTTTGCATACTTATTTGCCCAACAAAAGATTCCATATCCTCCACCTTCAGTTTTGTAGGCCAGTTTCAATTTAGTTCCATTCAATTTCATGCCAGCATTCTTAACCATTCTCATCATCTGCACTTCTTCCTCTCTGCTTTTCCAACAAACAATGGCAACAGATTTCATTGTTTATTAGCTGCTGATGGACTTTTGTATACAAACTTCATCTTCGATGTAGTGTGTCCTTTCAGAATGTGGGCAATCATGACTCTCCACAACCTCCTATCTCTTGTAGTCTTTGCAACGTTTTTCCCTTTGCCATGCATTATGCCTCCCTCATTCTGCCATTCATTCACAGAAACTTATCAGGTAGTTTAACCACTGCCTTTTCCTAGCTCTCCAGTCCTCGATATGCCCTGTTAGTATCAAATTCTCCAAGCCTTCCTTCCTTATTTAATATCCAAGAAATTTCAGCTGTTTTTCTTATTCTGTGTCTTCTGAGTATCCTTTTTGTCTTCATTTTCTTTAAGCCTCCTTCATTGTTTATGTGGTCCATACCAGCATCCTTTAGAATCCCGTTTCTCTGATCTCCCGTTTTCTTTTCATCCATGAGGAGATTGTTTAGCATTCACTATATATTGTATAATAAAGGCAAAACAGGGACACTATAAAGACAGTGCTCAATGTGAACACTTAGATGTTGATACTGTTTTTGTAGCATTGCAGCTCAGACACCATGTTCAATCTCAGGGTGCAGCTTCTTCCAGTCAAATGCTTATGGCTTAAAAATAACTCTTTGGCCAGATTATTACCCATGAAATAAAACCATGCACCAACTGTAGCAGGAAGTAAATTTTATTCAGTTATAACTTTCTGCTGTAGACAAGTGAGGAAGAGATGAAGCAGAGGTGAGTGGGGGAACAGCCTAATGGACATGTCTTCCTTTTTGTGTCATGGCAAGTGGTCTCTTGTCCCTTTCTGTCCACTCTCTATGGCTTTCTCTATTTTTGGCTGCTAGTGACCACTGCCTTACAGAGACAGCATTCTTTGTCATGTTTGGCTAAAAAAGTAATTTATCAAGAACCCAAGTTCAGACATCATTCAGTTACATTCTTTGTCAGGATTGTTTGACATGGTTCTTGTGAGGTCCACTTCATTTAGTTGATAATCATTCGGACAATAAATTTGTGAAACAATTTCTGTAACATCTTTTAGATGTTTCCATTTAATAAAATATCAGATGACACTGATATCGCTACATTGTCTCACAATTCTCAGGCAGTAAGAGGGACAAGATACTTGGTCCCTTATTTTAGTCATAGAAAGTGGTAACATATGATTATTGTAATATATATATATATATATATATATATATATATATATATATATATATATATATATATTATGTATGTATGTATATAGGGTTTCCTCCCAAAATTGAAATCATTTTGTAGTTTAATAACATAGTCAATTCTCACTCAGATGATTTCAAATTTTAACAAAATATGTAAAAACTAAGTAAGTTGACTGTGTGGGCTTATCTCAATGACAATCTACCAGGAAGATGGGTCGGGTGTGCCAATGATAATGATTATGTGCTGTTGTTGAAATGGCCACCACATTCACCTAACTTGAGATCTTGTAACTTTTTTTATGGGTCTATGTTAAAGAACAGGTCTATATCCCCAACCCTCTTCCTACAAGCCTAGAGGAACAAACAGGAATCATTGAGGCACTGGAGTGTGTTATGCAAGAAAAATTACAGCATGTTTGACAGGAGCTGAACTACTGATTTGGCATGTGTCGTGTCACAGGTGGTACGCATATTGAACATTTGTGAAGTTTTGTGAAATCAGTTATAAAATCTAAATCCCTTTGAATATCTTTTTCAGATTTTGATGAATCTTTTATTGTTCAACATGAAGCCAATTTAATTTTGTTTGCCTGGGAGATAGTTACTCAGATATTCACATGCACATCCAATATATATATATATATATATATATATATATATATATATATATATATATATAAATATATATAAAGAAATATAGTCTTAAGGTGTGCTATATTTATGGAATAAAGTGCTCAATATCAGAGATAGAGTGTGTGTAAATATAAAAGTGAACATAGAAGTCAACACTGATGATGCGACAGTCTGTTTCATGATTGCATCTAGCAACTGTCAGCCCTAAGTGTTGACTTCTATGTTCACTTTTATATATATATATTCATCTATCTATATATATATATATATATATATATATATATATATATATATGTCTGATTGAATAAATTACAGACATTATGTCTGCTAATTTTTAATAAAATCCATTCATACTCATGAATAACCTTCCATGTATTGATGTTAAAGGATGAGAGAAATGTGCTATAGCTGTTTAAATTTCTTTTATTTTCATTTCCAAAGTACTTTTGATCTTTTTTCAAAGATCATCTTCAGGGGTGCAAGTGGTACAAGTAAAAAGGAGGAGCCACCAAATATCAAATGCAAGGGTTCACTTACTTCTGCACATCTTAATTTTTAACTAATATTTTTATTCTTGTTTGATAAAAATTTTGAAAGTATTTGCCATTCTTGTGTTCACTGCTATATCTATGCACTGGGTGTAAATAAAAGACAATGTACCAAGTAGTTAGTCCAAGTAGCAGTCCAAGTGACTGCGTGACAGTCTGGGTAGCAGCTCGATTCCAAGTTGAAGTAATAAAAGTAGTCATTAAGAAATCTTCCTTTGTCTAATTTTTTTTCTATCATATGAAAATTCTCTTGATAAGAAGAAACATTTAAACAAGATATAAACATTTTCAGTCAGATTTTCAGACAGCATCATCAACAAAGTCAACTGAGAGAACAAGGACAATCCTGTGTAAAAATGTTTGTGCCTTAAACCTAATCTGCTGCTTGTCATGTTTAACTGAATTCACTGTGACTTCTCTTTACTGCTGCTGTTGAGGCCTTGCTGTCATTTTCTTTCTTCTTTATTAATGGCTTCAGTGTCATATTTATTTCTTTGATAGGCCTACTAAGGTGGTCCTTATAGCCTAGCATAGATAAATAGGCTACCATAAGAATCCTTTTATGTTGAAGTATGTATGTATGTTTGTCTATTACTTTACCTGTAAGGTTAGACTGTATGAAGTATAAAACATTTTTGATGAAATCTTATAAGCACACTTCTTGCATTTTTTTTCAAATAATTTTTTTAATTAGGATAATTTAAAGTCTGAATGTCAGCTGCACAGAAGATAAAAATAAAACACTTTTTGACTTAATATTTGAAAGAAAATGTACATTTAAGCAACCATTAAATGCTAGTTTCTTCATGAGACAGCTTTTCAACAAAACCAAGAAATAAAAAAAATCAGTTTATTTGGGCTTCTAATAATTTACTTGAATTAAATCAAGTTTGGCTCAAGATTGCTTTCAAGGAGAACTCATTAAAAACCAAACTCACTACCTGTAACCAGCTTGCTAAATGCTATACTATGCAGACACTTCAGCATTTCTTGGAAATTTAAATTCTTTATCTATGGCAACTGCTGTTTTCTGATATTTATGTATGGTAAATTTTTAGTAAAGTGGATATTTAAATTTTGACAAGGAATTGAAAAATCTTGTGAAAAGAGTTATGTAATATATATATATATATATATATATATATATATAAAAAACAAACACTAATATTTCATGGTTATAGTTTCTAGCTTAAAATAAATAAAAGCTTAAATTATAACCATGAAATATTAGTGTTTGAGCCTTTTATATTAAATTTTTGCACTGTTTTGTACATAGAGCTCTTCCTGGATTTTATCCTCTTGGAAATATATATATATAATATTATATATATATATATATATATATATATATATATATATATATATATATATATATATATATATATACATATATATATATATATATATATATATAATATATGAGTTTCATTAAATATGACTGAAAAAGTATTGCAGTTTTTATTTAATTTTTCTTGTGTTCTTACAATTTTCTTCTTTTCTGGACATAAATTATGTCAAAATTGTCCAAGTATTTTTTATGTCTGCTTTCAGCTATAGTTTTAGTCATTATCAAGGCTGATAAAAGTACAGCAGAAAGTGCCCAGAGATACAAAACATTTGGAAAATTTTGACATATTTTATATCTAGAAAAGAAGAAAATTATATGAACACAAGAAAAATTAAATAAAAAAACTTAACCACAGTACTTTGTCGGTTGTATTTAATGAAATTTGTATAAAAGCAGGATTGCTGCCAAATACAGAGAATTATATATATATATATATATATATATATATATATATATATATATATTGAGTGCTGTTGTTAATAAAATAATAATAGTATAATATATATATGTGTGTGTGTGTGTGTGTGTGTGTGTTGTGTGTGTGTGTGTGTGTGTGTTT
>CAHIKZ030000366.1:2165000-2192500 GCA_903632075.3 Acanthosepion pharaonis | reverse complement strand
TCAATTCCTCAGTCAATGTCTACATTCCAGTTGTGAGTATATGAAGAAAAACTGCTAACTCAGCCACTTCTACAATTCCTTGTTTCTTTCATGTATGATGTATATCAGCTGCTGTTATAGCTTTTATTGTTGTGAGACAAATGACAGGGACATTGTTTAGTTGTGGGTGGAAGAGAAAACGATTCAGATGTACTTGAAGTATGTACACATTGCCGATTGCAAGAAACAGTTTAATTATAACTTAGTTCTTGAGTTTTGAAGAGGTTTACATTACCACATAGATTTAAATGATTTAGGAGTTGCCTTCATGCTCTATATCTATGAACACACATGCACACATGCAGGAACATAAATTTAAACCAGAACAGTTTTACCTTTGATTGCATTCTATGAACATATATAGGAACATACATACAAGATATATTTGGCGGTTGAGGCTGCTATGCATTTCTACTGTAGATTTCTTTTCATTTAGCCTTGTGCTAGACTAATCAAAACTTACTAAACACATAGACATGCACATATATATACAGATACAGCATAAATATTTACCCATTATTAAAATATAATACCTACCTTTTGCTTTCAACATAGGCCTTAATCTTCTCTTAAGTGAATTGCATGATTTTTTCATCACCTCCTTGCTCAAATAGTACAACTTTCAGATCTGACACACTTGTGTATGAGATATGTGAAACATCGTTCTTCCATGTAGGCCATATTGCAAAGTCCATAGGATTAATGTCAAGGTTTGGTGGCAGTCAGTATAAAAATACCTGTCTGAATTTCTGGGATAAGCAGTTATTATTTGTACTATGTGCATGTATACTATGGTTCTCATCTTTGATGTTGTTATCACAATGTTTTGGCCAGTGTGCCCTCAAGCCTTCATCAGGTATATGTAGATCAACGTACAGGGAAATCTGAGCTGAAATTTATACTTAATCTATGGGTGTAGACTGTTCTTGTTTCACTGCCCATGTCATCAGGTATATGTAGATCAACGTACAGGGAAATCTGAACTGAAACATATACTTAATCTAGGGGTGTAGACTGTTCTTGTTTCACTGCCCATGTCATCAGGTATATGTAGATCAACGTACAGGGAAATCTGAACTGAAACTTATACTTAATCTAGGTGTGTAGACTGTTCTTGTTTCACTGCCCATGCCATCAGGTATATGTAGATCAACGTAGAGGGAAATCTGAGCTGAAATTTATACTTAATCTAGGGTGTAGACTGTTCTTGTTTCACTGCCCATGTCACCAGGTATATGTAGATTAACGTACAGGGAAATCTGAACTGAGACTTATACTTAATCTAGGGGTGTAGACTGTTCTTGTTTCACTGCCCATGTCATCAGGTATATGTAGATCAACGAACAGGGAAATCTGAGCTGAAATTTATACTTAATCTAGGGTATAGACTGTTCTTATTTCACTGCCCATGTCACAAGGTATATGTAGATCAACGTACAGGGAAATCTGAACTGAAACTTACAATTAACCTAGGAGAGTAGACTGTTCTTGTTTCACTGCCCATGTCATCAGTTATATGTAGATCAACGTACAGGGAAATCTGAACTGAAACTTACAATTAACCTAGGGGTGTAGACTGTTCTTGTTTCACTGTCCGTGTCATCACGTATATGTACATCAACATACAGGGAAATCTGAACTGAGACTTACACTTAATCTAGGGGTGTAGACTGTTTCTTGCTTCACTGCCCATGTCATCAGGTATATGTAGATTAACGTACAGGGAAATCTGAACTGAAACATACTTAATCTAGGGGTGTAGACTGTTCTTGTTTCACTGCCCATGTCATCAGTTATATGGAGATCAACGTACAGGGAAATCTGAGCTGAAAAATTTATAATTAATCTAGGGGTGTAGACTGTTCTTGTTTCACTGCCCATGTCATCGATATATGTAGATCAATGTACAGGGAAATCCTAACTGAAACTTATACTTAATCTTGGGGTGTAGACTGTTCTTGTGTCACTGCCCATGTCATCAGGTATATGTAGATCAACGTACAGGGAAATCTGAACTGAAACTTATATTTAATCTAGGGGTGTAGACTTCTTGTTTCACTGCCCATGTCATCAGGTATATGTAGATCAATGTACAGGGCAATCTGAACTGAAACTTATACTTAATCTAGGGGTGTAGACTGTTCTTGTGTCACTGCCCATGTCATCAGGTATATGTAGATCAACATACAGGGAAATCTGAACTGAAACATACTTAATCTAGGGGTGTAGACTGTTCTTTTTTCACTGCCCATGTCATCAGGTATATGTAGATCAATGTACAGGGAAATCTGAACTGAAACTTATACTTAATCTAGGGGTGTAGACTGTTCTTGTTTCACTGCCCATGTCACCAGGTATATGTAGATCAACGTACAGTGAAATCTGAACTGAAACTTATACTTAATCCAGGTGTGTAGACTGTTCTTGTTTCACTGCCCATATCATCACGTATATGTACATCAATGTACAGGGAAATCTGAGCTGAAATTTATACTTAATCTAGGGGTGTAGACAGTTCTTGTTTCACTCTCCATGTCATCAGGTATATGTAGATTAACGTACAAAGAAATCTGCACTGAGACTTATACTTAATCTAGGGGTGTAGACTGTTCTTGTTTCACTGCCCATGTCATCAGATATATGTAGATCAATGTACAGGGAAATCCTAACTGAAACTTATACTTAATCTAGGGGTGCAGACTGTTCTTGTGTCACTGCCCATGTCATCAGGTATATGTAGATCAACGTACAGGGAAATCTGAACTGAAACTTATACTTAATCTAAGGGTGTAGACTGTTCTTCTTTCACTGCCCATGTCATCAGATATATGTAGATCAACGTACAGGGAAATCTGAGCTGAAACTTATACTTAATCTAGAGGTGCAGACTGTTCTTGTTTCACTGCCCATGTCATCAGGTATATATAGAACAACAACGCACAGGGAAATCTGAACTGAATCATAAACTTAATCTAGGGTATAGACTGTTCTTGTGTCACTGCCCATGTCATCAGGTATATGTAGATCAACGTACAGGGAAATCTGAGCTGAAACTTATACTTAACCTAGGGGTGTAGACTGTTCTTGTTTCACTGTCCATGTCATCAGATATATGTAGACAAAAACCAACTGGAAATCCTAACTGAAACTTATACTTAATCTAGGGGTGTAGACTGTTCTTTTTCACTGCCCATGTCATCAGGTATATGTAGATCAATGTACAGGGCTGAAATCTGAACTGAAACTTATACTTAATCTGAACTGGTGTAGACTGTTCTTTTTTCACTGCCCATGTCATCAGGTATATGTAGATCAACGCAACAGGAAATCTGAACTGAAACTTATACTTAATCTAGGGTGTAGACTGTTCTTTTTCACTGCCCATGTCATCAGGTATATGTAGATCAACGTACATATGTGAAATCTGAACTGAAACTTATACTTAATCCAGGTGTGTAGACTGTTCTTGTTTCACTGCCCATATCATCACGTATATGTACATCAATGTACAGGGAAATCTGAGCTGAAATTTATACTTAATCTAGGGGTGTAGACAGTTCTTGTTTCACTCTCCATGTCATCAGGTATATGTAGATTAACGTACAGGGAAATCTGCACTGAGACTTATACTTAATCTAGGGGTGTAGACTGTTCTTCTTTTACTGCCCATGTCATCAGGTATATGTAGATCAATGTACAGGGAAATCTGAACTGAATCTTAAACTTAATCTAGGGGTGTAGACTGTTCTTGTTTCACTGCCCATGTCATCAGGTATATGTAGATCAACGTACAGGGAAATCTGAGCTGAAATTTATACTTAATCTTGGGGTGTAGACTGTTCTTGTTTCACTGCCCATGTCATCAGGTATATGTAGTTCATTGTACAGGGAAATCTGAACTGAATCATAAACTTTATCTAGGGGTATAGACTGTTCTTGTGTCACTGCCCATGTCATCAGGTATATGTAGATCAACGTACAGGGAAATCTGAGCTGAAACTTATACTTAACCAAGGGGTGTAGACTGTTCTTGTTTCACTGTCCATGTCATCAGATATATGTAGACAAAAGTACAGGGAAATCCTAACTGAAACTTATACTTAATCTAGGGGTGTAGATTGTTCTTGTGTCACTGCCCATGTCATCAGGTATATGTAGATCAACATACAGGGAAATCTGAACTGAAACTTATACTTAATCTAGGGGTGTAGACTGTTCTTGTGTCACTGCCCATGTCATCAGGTATATGTACATCAATGTGCAGGGAAATCTGAACTGAATCTTAAACTTAATCTAGGGGTGTAGACTGTTCTTGTGTCACTGCCCATGTCATCAGGTATATGTAGATCAACGTACAGGGAAATCTGAGCTGAAATTTATACTTAATCTAGGTTGTAAACTGTTCTTGTTTCACTGCCCATGTCATCAGGTATATGTAGATCAACGCACAGGGAAATCTGAACTGAAACTTACAGTAACCTAGGGGTGTAGACTGCTCTTGTTTCACTGTCCATGTCATCAGGTATATATAGATCTACGTACAGGGAAATCTGAACTGAAACTTATACTTAATCCAGGTGTGTAGACTGTTCTTGTTTCACTGCCCATATCATCACGTATATGTACATCAACGTACAGGGAAATCTGAGCAGAAATTTATATTTAATCTAGGGTTGTAGACAGTTCTTGTTTCACTCTCCATGTCATCAGGTATATGTAGATTAACGTACAAAGAAATCTGCACTGAGACTTATACTTAATCTAGGGGTGTAGACTGTTCTTGTTTCACTGCCCATGTCATCAGATATATGTAGATCAATGTACAGGGAAATCCTAACTGAAACTTATACTTAATCTAGGGGTGCAGACTGTTCTTGTGTCACTGCCCATGTCATCAGGTATATGTAGATCAACGTACAGGGAAATCTGAACTGAAACTTATACTTAATCTAAGGGTGTAGACTGTTCTTCTTTCACTGCCCATGTCATCAGGTATATGTAGATCAACGTACAGGGAAATCTGAGCTGAAACTTATACTTAATCTAGAGGTGCAGACTGTTCTTGTTTCACTGCCCATGTCATCAGGTATATGTAGAACAACGCACAGGGAAATCTGAACTGAATCATAAACTTAATCTAGGGGTATAGACTGTTCTTGTGTCACTGCCCATGTCATCAGGTATATGTGGATCAACGTACAGGGAAATCTGAGCTGAAACTTATACTTAACCTAGGGGTGTAGACTGTTCTTGTTTCACTGTCCATGTCATCAGATATATGTAGACAAAAGTACAGGGAAATCCTAACTGAAACTTATACTTAATCTAGGGGTGTAGATTGTTCTTGTGTCACTGCCCATGTCATCAGGTATATGTAGATCAACATACAGGGAAATCTGAACTGAAACTTATACTTAATCTAGGGTGTAGACTGTTCTTGTGTCACTGCCCATGTCATCAGGTATGTGTACATCAATGTGCAGGGAAATCTGAACTGAATCTTAAACTTAATCTAGGGTGTAGACTGTTCTTGTGTCACTGCCCATGTCATCAGGTATATGTAGATCAACGTACAGGGAAATCTGAGCTGAAATTTATACTTAATCTAGGTTGTAAACTGTTCTTGTTTCACTGCCCATGTCATCAGGTATATGTAGATCAAAGCACAGGGAAATCTGAACTGAAACTTACAGTAACCTAGGGGTGTAGACTGTTCTTGTTTCACTGTCCATGTCATCAGGTATATGTAGATCAACGTACAGGGAAATCTGAACTGAAACTTATACCTTATCTAAGGGTGTAGACTGTTCTTCTTTTACTGCCCATGTCATCAGGTATATGTAGATCAATGTACAGGGAAATCTGAACTGAATCTTAAACTTAATCTAGGGGTGTAGACTGTTCTTGTGTCACTGCCCATGTCATCAGGTATATGTAGATCAACGTACAGGGAAATCTGTCCTGAAACTTATACTTAATGTAGGGGTGTAGACTGTTCTTGTTTCACTGCCCATGTCATCAGATATATGTAGATCAACGTACAGGGAAATCTGAGCTGAAATTTTTACTTTATCTAGGGGTGTAGACTGTTCTTGTAACACTGCCCATGTCATCAGGTATATGTAGATCAACGTACAGGGAAATCTGAGCTGAAATTTATACTTAATCTAGGGGTGTAGACTGTTCTTGTTTCACTCTCCATGTCATCAGGTATATGTAGATCAACGTACAGGCAAATCTGAACTGAAACTTATACTTAATCTAGGGGTGTAGACTGTTCTTGTTTCACTGCCCATGTCATCAGGTATATGTAGATCAATGTACAGGGAAATCTGAACTGAATCTTAAACGTAATCTAGGGGTGTAGACTGTTCTTGTGTCACTGCCCATGTCATCAGGTATATGTAGATCAACGTACAGGGAAATCTGAGCTGAAATTTATACTTAATGTAGGGGTGTAGACTGTTCTTGTTTCACTGCCCATGTCATCAGATATATGTAGATCAATGTACAGGGAAATCCTAACTGAAACTCATACTTAATCTAGGTGTGTAGACTGTTCTTGTTTCACTGCCCATGTCATCAGGTATATGTAGATCAACGTACAGGGAAATCTGAACTGAAACTTACAATTAACCTAGGGTTGTAGACTGTTCTTGTTTCACTGTCCATGTCATCAGGTATATGTTGATCAACGTACATGGAAATCTAACCTGAAACTTATACTTAATGTAGTGGTGTAGACTGTTTCTTGCTTCACTGCCCATGTCATCAGGTATATGTAGATTAACGTACAGGGAAATCTGAACTGAAACTTATACTTAATCTAGGGGTGTAGACTGTTCTTGTGTCACTGCCCATGTCATCAGGTATGTGTACATCAATGTGCAGGGAAATCTGAACTGAATCTTAAACTTAATCTAGGGGTGTAAACTGTTCTTGTGTCACTGCCCATGTCATCAGGTATATGTAGATCAACGTACAGGAAATCTGAGCTGAAATTTATACTTAATCTAGGGGTGTAAACTGTTCTTGTTTCACTGTCCATGTCATCAGGTATATGTAGATCAAAGCACAGGGAAATCTGAACTGAAACTTACAGTAACCTAGGGGTGTAGACTGTTCTTGTTTCACTGTCCATGTCATCAGGTATATGTAGATCAACGTACAGGGAAATCTGAACTGAAACTTATACTTAATCTAAGGGTGTAGACTGTTCTTGTGTCACTGCCCATGTCATCAGGTATATGTAGATCAACGTACAGGGAAATCTGTCCTGAAACTTATACTTAATGTAGGGGTGTAGACTGTTCTTGTTTCACTGCCCATGTCATCAGATATATGTAGATCAACGTACAGAGAAATCTGAGCTGAAATTTTTACTTTATCTAGGGGTGTAGACTGTTCTTGTAACACTTCCCATGTCATCAGGTATATGTAGATCAACGTACAGGCAAATCTGAACTGAAACTTATACTTAATCTAGGGGTGTAGACTGTTCTTGTTTCACTGCCCATGTCATCAGGTATATGTAGATCAATGTACAGGGAAATCTGAACTGAATCTTAAACGTAATCTAGGGGTGTAGACTGTTCTTGTGTCACTGCCCATGTCATCAGGTATATGTAGATCAACGTACAGGGAAATCTGAGCTGAAATTTATACTTAATGTAGGGGTGTAGACTGTTCTTGTTTCACTGCCCATGTCATCAGGTATATGTAGATCAATGTACAGGAAAATCTAACTGAAACTCATACTTAATCTAGGTGTGTAGACTGTTCTTGTTTCACTGCCCATGTCATCAGGTATATGTAGATCAACGTACAGGGAAATCTGAGCTGAAACTTACAATTAACCTAGGGTTGTAGACTGTTCTTGTTTCACTGTCCATGTCATCAGGTATATGTTGATCAACGTACATGGAAATCTAACCTGAAACATATACTTAATATAGGTATATGGTGTAGACTGTTTCTTGCTTCACTGCCCATGTCATCAGATATATGTAGATTAACGTACAGGGAAATCTGAACTGAAATTTATACTTAATCTAGGGGTGTAGACTGTTCTTGTTTCACTCTCCATGTCATCAGGTATATGTAGATCAACGTACAGGGAAATCTGAACTGAAACTTATACTTAATCTAGGGGTGTAGACTGTTCTTGTTTCACAGCCCATGTCATCAGGTATATGTAGATTAACGTACAGGGAAATCTGAACTGAGACTTATACTTGATCTAGGGGTGTAGACTGTTCTTGTTTCACTGCCCATGTCATCAGATATATGTAGATCAATATACAGGGAAATCCTAACTGAAACTTATACTTAATCTAAGGGTGTAGACTGTTCTTGTTTCACTGCCCATGTCATCAGGTATATGTAGATCAACGTACAGGGAAATCTGAACTGAAACTTATACTTAATCTAAGGGTGTAGACTGTTCTTGTTTCACTGCCCTTGTCATCAGGTATATGTAGATCAATGTACAGGGAAATCTGAACTGAAACTTATACTTAATCTAGGGGTGTAGACTGTTCTTGTTTCACTGCCCATGACATCAGGTATATGTAGAACAACGCACAAGGAAATCTGAACTGAAACTTACAGTAACCTAGGGGTGTAGACTGTTCTTGTTTCACTGCCCATGTCATCAGGTATATGTAGATCAACGTACACGGAAATCTGAACTGAAACTTATACTTAATCTAGGGGTGTAGACTGTTCTTGTTTCACTGCCCATGTCATCAGATATATGTAGATCAACCTACAGGGAAATCTGAACTGAAACTTATCCTTAATCTAGGTGTGTAGACTGTTCTTGTGTCACTGCCCATGTCAAATTTTGCATTTCTTTTGTTTTATCGTTTACAGTTTAATTACATATGGCTGCTCAGACAAAAGGTGATTTAATTGTTGCATGGAAAATGGCTGAATTGTGACATGATAAAACAGTTAAATATTTGCAGAAAAATTAATTTTATGTTTTGAAAACAAGAACAGATCACCTTACCAAATTCATTGTTTAAGAGAATTTAGGTTTAAAATGATTCAACATTCAACAATGACAAGTATCTCCAGCAAAAATGGCTTGGCAGAGGGAAGAAAATGTTGGAGGAGATGCGCTGTCCCACAGACAAAGTCCTTTTTTGGTCAGACGAAGTTTTTCACTGTGGAGGTTGTGGTCAACTACCAAAATGATAGGGTTTATTCCACTCCACCAGAAGACATTCCTGAAAGTGTCAGAATAAATTTCATTTGACAGAAAAAAACTGGTGTTATGGTTTGGGCTTTTGAGAGTTTGAGATCACTCTTGGTGTTCATTGAAGAAAGAGTAAAATACAATAGCAGAATTCACCGGCCAATGTTGGAAAGAGTTGTGTTGCCATGGGTGTCAGCCACATTTGGAAGTCACTATGTTTTCAATGAAGATGGAGTTCTCATACACGTGACCAATTTGACACAAAACTGTTGCAAGAAGCATTTTTTTGACAAGTGAATTTGACCTCCACCAAGCCCTAACATTAATCCTATGGACTTTGCGATATGGCCTATATGGAAGAATGATGTTTCACATATCTCATACACAAAGGTGTCAGATCTGAAAGTGGTACAATTTGAGCAAGAAGGTGGTGAAAAAGTCATGCAATTCAGTTAAGAGGAGATTAAGGCCTATGTTGAAAACAAAAGGTAGTAATTTTGAATTTTAAATATATGTAAAATATTGTATATAAATATAACATTCTACTTGTAACCTTTCATTAACCAAAGCCTAAATGTTTTTTTTATTTTACAATAAAATTAATAATGAGTAAATGTGTATACCACACCTTATATAATAATGGTAACAATAATATTAGCTGTTTCCTTATAAGGAAACATTGGTTGAGCAGTCAGTACTGTTTTAGGTTGAAATTTATAAAATCTTTCTCATAAAACAATTTTTCAAGAAAACAGGTTTCTCAAGTCCAGTAGCTGTTATCGATCTTTCCAGTATGGATAGGGGTTTCTTTCCTTGCGTTTTGATTGAATTAATGAGGAACATCAACATTTTTATTATTTTATTATTCTTTCTTTGAGTTAGATGTGCTAGCCATCTTAGTTGTTTCTGCAGTTGAAAGTCCTCAAGTGATGTGGTTTCTTCTATTTGGTACAGTTTTTTAATTATGATTCTGTAATGCCAGTCCAAAAGGTTAGAAGAAGGATGGTCCTCACTGAGGCCTACAAGGCTTCACTCATTCAAAGCCATTTTTAAGCATCAATCTGAGAAAGTGATTGTATACAGCTGACAGTTTTTTATATTTCTGAATGAAATTGGTGCCAGGCATGGCATCCATATCAAAGTCTCACTCTGAAGAAACTATTTAAGAACATAACTCTAGTTCCTGTGTTGATGTTTTGATTTTGTAGTGGCTTGAGGTGTTGGGCAAAACTACCCCTAGCACAGCCTATTCTCCATTCAATATCCTTGTCTTCTATAATAAATTTGTTGTATCCACACACTATTATTTGTAGTGTTTAGTATTTACTAATTTCACAATAATAATAATAATAATAATAATATATATATATATATATATATATATATGCTCGTATATTGGAAAAATAACTGAGGAAAAACTATGTGAGATAAAATGGAAAGCATAATTTGTGGACACTGCAAGGAAACAAAACAAAAATGAAGACTGAATTTAATATGCAAAGGAAAAACAAATTCATGGATATGAAAATTCACTGAGTTTTTGATAAGGGTTGTGTGGACAACATGGATATGGATCAGATAATGTTATTTGAAGAAAGAAACAGGGATTATTAATGGCAACTCAGGATCAGACATTGTAAACAAACTGTGTAAAGATGAATGTTGAAAAGGTCATCATTTTAGTGATATGCAGAATGAGTTGAGAAAGCAACGAGACTGTCATATTGTATCAGAATGTAAGTGATGGCTCAGAACGAATATAAGAAATGAAGGCATGATAAAGTGAGTGCCACTATTCATTGGAAGTTGTGTAACAAGTATTATGAACATGTGGTCACAAAAGAGAAGAAGGTGCTGAAAAATAGCAAAGTCAAAAATCCTGTGGGATATTCTGATAGAGACAGTGACAACTTTAGAGCACAATAAACCGGATGTAGCCATGTTGGAGAAAGTGAAAGAGATTTGCTTACCTGTTCATTTAACATGATAACTTTAAGCAAAAAAAAGTAAAAGATTGACAACTACAATGATTTAAAATGTGAAATTCTGAATGTTTGTGAAGGACGAGCAACGAAAGTAAATAAAGTACCAGAGATCATTGGAGCATTAGTTTGTTGTACAAAAAAATACAGAAATGAATTTGTAGATATTGGAATCGGATTTGGAAATAGAGACATTACAAAAAGCTTGCCTGTTCAGAACAGTGAGAATACTTCAGAAAGTATTAGATACTGCCTGTTGGTGAAAAGAAAAAAAGGATCAGTTTATTTCATAAAACTTGAGTGCTGAACTGAAAATAAACTTTTTGCCAACCGTTAGCATCATGTACTGTGAATAATAATAAAGTCTTGTCTAAAGGATGAAAAAAAACATAAATTTGGAGAATAATATAAACCATTCAAACAATAGCATTACTAAAATCAGAAATAATATTAAAGACAGCCCTGAAATATGGTGAAACTTGTTGTCACTTGATTCCCAATGAAATCGTAGACATGCGTATTGCAGAAACTCAACAAGTATAATAATAATATGACTCATTCAAGCTAGTGATATAATAATTAATTGTTTGCCCAGTTAAGCTGTTGACAATAATTATATAATATAATTAATAATAATAATTATTATTATTATTATTTGGGAAGATCATACAAACAAAGTAATAGTACCAGTATTCTTTGGAGCACTAGAGTTTTGTACAGAACACATGGGAAAAATTCTTGTAGATACTGAATTGTGATTTGGAAATAGAGCCATTTCAAAAAGCTTGCTTGCTTGGAACAGCTATGTGTGATATTATTGAATACAGCCTGTTAGTGAGTGGAAAAAATGATTAGTTTATTTTCACAAGTGGTGACTTGAAAATTAGGCCCTCAATTTGCAGAGGTAATGTGTCCAAACCAAGAGGTGCTGTTAAATGAGAGGTCTGAAGTCATGTCAGGGTGTAGACACACTAAAAAGTATATTTTGGGTTTATACAAATATGGATAAAAGTATGTATGATATTTTTTTATTACTCCCCATCCCATCCTGTTTCCCCACTCTTGCCTCACCCCTCCTCTTCTGCCACACTTCCTGTTGTGCACGCATAAAATAAACAAATAAAGCATTAGGAAATTAATTAGCCTCTACCACTTAACGAGACCTGATTGGTTGAAAGCATGGTACGGTAATTGATAAACTAAGTTGATCTTCCTATTTTTTTAATATTTAATATTTAAAAGCTATGCATGTTTGAGTTTTTGGGATTGTGTATTAAACACTTTTTAATATAATATATCCTGGTCTGATTAAAATCTGACCAACAACTGTCTATATATATATATATATATATATATATATATATATATATATATATATATATATATATAATAGCTGGTCACTCATTCGAGGATACCCATCTACTAGGAAGCTAGCCAATACCTATTGTAGACTCTCACTCAAGCACATTTCTGTTTGTTCAATACCCACAGTAACCTGTGATTTATACTGCAGTTATGCTGAGCAGACCTTAGTTACAGTTTCTGGGAGAGAGTGTGTTATCTAGAATGATCAACAATCTGAACAACATCAACACACTCAAACCCTTGGCCACAATGACTTGTGACTTTGGGCTAGCACAGCTATTGACAGCCCCCAAGTGTTCCATCTACTCACTTTCACTCACAAGGCTTAGGTCAACCCGTGGTATGGTTTTCAGTCACTTTTCAAAGGTGGCACACACTGGGATCGTCTCCCTCCAGACTGATAACATCAGGAAGTCTCCTTCCTGACAAATTGACTATGGTGAGATTCGAACCCGGGTCTCTTGGTCAGAAAGCAAATGTTCTAACCATTTGGCCATGCACTCATATATATATATATATATATATATATATATATATATATATATATATATATATATATATATATATATATATATATATATATATATATATATATATATATATATATATATATATATATATATATATATATATATATATATATATATAGACAAGTGTTGTCTATTTATTTTATATAAATTTTTTATGTAACGTCTGAGTAAGTTTAATAACATTATCGTTGAGCGAAGAAAGAAATTCACAATATTGATCCATATTTTTTTATTTAATACAATCTAAGCTTTCAGCTTACATAAGCCATTATCAAAGATGTCAATTACAACATATTAAGCAATATACGGACAAGACAGTGATGACAGTCTGTGAATGATTACATAGATGATCTCTAAGCAACGATAAACACGTGCATATAAGACACTAGAAACGAAAATTGCACCACATCTCATGACGTCACACATGACCACACGAGAGTGAATTGGAGAATTATGAAGTATGGAAAGCCGTTGGTATAAACCAATGGCTTCTGTTACCAATTATAGACATTTAAGAATATTTGTAGAGATGCCATAATTGATTTAGTTTACGTTGGGTTTCAACTGTTTGATGTATAATGCTTCAAGGATTTCTAGTTTTTGTCTATTGTTTTCATGTTGAAGTATAATTGTGTTTTCGACAAGTATTTTACGGAATTGTGTGTGTGGGCAGGCATGTTGTTTTAAATGCCTAAAAATGTTAGAGTTTTCATTCAAATGTAGTGTCAAGCATCGTGAAAGTGAGTTTGTGGTGTGACCAACATAAATATAATAAATAAAAATAATAAATAAACCAGCATAGTTTATAAATTCAAGTGCCCTTTGGGAGATTGTATCTCCAATGAATTAAATAATATTTAAACATCAAGCCTTGTCAGTATCTAGTTTTTGACCACATGGGAATGCCAGGAGCTGTAAGCTTGAACGTACAGTTACTGTAATGGATAACAGTTCGGAATTGGATATCACAGAGCCAAGTTCCATTTCAAGTCAGGTTCATTATATCCATCTTACATGCGAAAAAGAGAAAGATAGAATTCACCTCTTCTCCCCCAGCTATGGGTTAAGTAGTAGAACTTGCACCAGTAAAAATTATTATCTCAAAAAATTCTTACAATCTAAAAATATTTTCTGGCTTAAAATAACCTGCAATAAATCATAAAGAAAAAACTCAAAATTAGATGAAACAAAAAAACAAAGCTTTACCCTGATTGAAAGCAACTTTATTCCCTGAAGATTGTCAAAGTGGATAAAAATACTTTAGAAACAATGACAGAATATATATAATATTAAACCACCAATCAAAATAGTTTTGAGAAAATATGAAAGATTAATTAAAAATCTTCTTAAAAGAATGTGAGGATGGTGTAATGGATAACAGAACAGAATGAGAAATTGGAGTGTAAAGTTCAAATTCTAGTTGGGTTCATTACATTCTTCAATTATTTGTAAATACCTTTAGGAAAGGTATGACTTCATCTCTTCTCCTCAGGTATGGGTTAAATAGTAGGACTTGTATCTGGAAACATCATTGTTATTCTCAAGAATAAATAACTCACAAAGGCTTGATAAACCATAATCTTAAAATCAATCTTTCTGCAGTCTTTAATGAAATATAGAAAGAAGAGAATTTGCTGCCAAAATGCACATTATATAGATATATATATATATATAGAGAGAGTGTCTCAAAAATAATATATACACTCTTTTATAGTGTATTGCTCTAGTCAACTTGTTTTCTTTTCAGATTTAAACATTAGTATTACTAATGTCATCCAGATTTAGCTTTGAACAAAGAAATTTTAACCTGAAATTTTACTTAAAGTACAAAAGTGCAGTTAAAGTTCAAAGGTGGTATCAAAGAAAATTTTATTCAGATCCACCCATGTGGCTTACAATCTCAAAGTTTGTTCATGAGCGGAAAGGAATAACAAGGATGAGGTTTTTGAACAATGTGTATTTGTTTAGTATATAGGGTGTCTTACAGAGTTGTCAAAGAATTGGTGAAATATCAGTTTCTGTTGCTGATTGTCAGGATGGTGATCAGTTGAAAGGGTAGCTCTGAGAGTTTCTTGTTATTTCTTGTGTTGGTTTGAGTGAGGTCACAGGGTATAGTCGTTTGCATGTGTTGGTCAATCAACATCATGGTGATGGGTCAATTTGTTGGTTGTCAAGATAACGTTTGATCAGTGTAGCTGGTAGGCCTGTTTTATAAAACAGGGCAGTGGTGACAATTGCAAAGGGAATGCCTGTAGTGAGTTTGGTATGCTGAGGTGATGGCAGGTGTTTGCTGAGGTGACGAGGTTGGTGCCGAAGTGATGGCAGTGGGTTGCCAAGGTGATGAGGTTGATGTAGCTGTTTTGACCAGTGTTCTATGAGATAGTGATAGCCCAAGTGGTTTGCACACTTGTGGAATCAGAGTTGCTGCTTGCAGAATTGGAGTCGCTTGCTTGCAAGTTGGAGTTGCTTGTTCATGGAGTTGCAGAGTTGGAGTTGCTTGCTTGTGGAGTTGGATGTGCTGAGGTGATGGCGTTGGCAATAAGCTGGGTGGTGTCAATGTTGAAATGTTATCAGTTGTGATGGTTGGAATCTTGGGCCTGGTGGTGTTGAGGCTGGATAGTAGTGTCAGGTCTGCCAAGTTTACAGCATTGGTGACGCGGAAGGTTTGTAGCTGCATAGTGTTGATGTTGAGATGTTATCAATCATGACAGCTGCCATCTTGAGCCAGGTGGTGTTGAAGCTAGATTGTCAGCCACTGTAGTGGGCCATGTTTGCTGAGGTGATAGCATTGGTGACAGCATTGGTGATGAGGAAGGTTAATAACTGGGTGGTATTGACATTGGAATGTTATCAATCACAATAGTTGGCATATTGTGCTTGGTAGTGTCCAGGCTGGATAGTCGGCTGCTTTAGTGAGTTGGGTTTCCCAAGGTGACTTCACTGGTGACAAGGAAGACTTGTAGCAGGGTGGGGATGACATTGAGATGATATTATGAATTCCATGTGCGAAGAGTTGAGTGTTTGGTCAAGCCTAAGAGTAGTAACAGTTGTTGAGAGGAGTGGTCATGTTGGTTCAGCAGCAGCAGCAGCAGTACCCTGTGTGTTGGCAGGTGTTCTGCTGGCTCACAACTGCTTTTGGTCATTATGGGAGACCTGCTTTTAAGCAGATCTGGTAGTCCCCAGGGATATCTCCTTTTTGGTAGGAATGTTTATGACTGGCCAGAGTCGTTTTCATTGCAAGGGTTTTGTTTCATAGACTGGATGTGATGCCCAGAGCCTATGCACAGAAAACAACATTTCTTATTTTGTTCTCTGGCTTCATGGCATTCACTCAGCATGCAGAATGAAACAGAAAGAGATCTAATTGCAATGGAGTATAACATCAGCAATGTCTGGATCATAACAGCCATCAATTTGAAAACATGTAATGACAAAATCTTAAGAGCATGCATTTATAATGCATTATTTAAATTAGATGTAGTTGATTCTACTTACTTGAATTATTTCTTGAGAAAGCTTCAAAATATGTGTACAGTTTTTAACACACTCTGTATGTGTGTATTTGAGCTGCATTTCCTTTTTAATAGATATTTCATTAAAAAAATAGCTTCTGTTAATTTTCTTATCACATTTTTTTTGTATTGTCAAGAGATTACTTTTTTGGTCTTAGTGTGTGCAGAAATTGTCCAAATAATTGTTTATTCTAAGCACTTTTAACTAATCCTTTACCTATTTTCAAAGATTTCAATTTCATTGTTTTAAATGGTGTATAATTTGTTGAAAGATAGATATGTTTTTAATTTCTGAATATGTACACTATATTGTGGCCATGTTTGTAGTTCATGTTGTTAAGGATTGTTTTGTTTTTTTGTTTTATGTTAGTTTCTACATCTCTTGGGCCACACATTTATAAGACATTTAAACCAGTTCCTGTATAACCACTAATGTTAAGCAATACTGAGCCTGGTCGGTTAGTACATTGATGGGTGACCACTTGGAAATACCAATTGCTGTAAGATTGGATGTGTGGGTGTTGTAAGAGATAATGGCTCAGAATCATTAACTGGAGAGCCAAATCCCAATTCCAGTTGAGTTCATTATATTCACTTATGTGCAAATACCTTTGGCAAAGATTTCAATCCACTTCTTCAACCTTGGCTATGGGTTAATTATTAAGACTTGTATCACTAAATAATTATTATTTCCAGAAACAAAAACTCTTATCATCTAAAAATATTTTCTGGCTTTAAATAACTTGTAAAGGGTTGATAAGCCATAGAAAACAAATCAGACAATCAATCAACATTTAGGACAATATGAAAATATAATACACTCCTCTAAGAATAGAATATAATACACACCTCTAAGAATAAAAAAAATGTTTAAAAATAACAGAAACCCCTCAAAATAAAAAATAAACATTACCTATGAACATGGCCACTATGTAATAGCCATATTCAAGAATTAAAAATATATCTACCTCAAAGCAACTTATATGCCATTTACAATAGGACAACCAAAATTCTTGAAAATGGCTAATTCTTTAGTCAAAAGTACTTGAAACAAACAATTATTTAAACAATTTATGCACACATAAAAAGAAATATCTTGTTCACAAACAAAAAACATTAACAAAAAACTTAACAGAAGTATAGTCATTTTTTAATGAAATTGTATTATATATATATATATATATATATATATATATATATATATATATATATATATATATATTAGTAAATCTACTATTAAAAAAACTCTTTGGCAAAATTGTACAATGTGTAATGTTTTAATATGGGCTTTGTTCTAACTCACTATATTTCCAACTTACCTATTAGAATAGATTAATTCATGAATGATAATGCTAAAAACAGCTTCTCCCACAATTTGTACTTCTCCAGCTCAGTTCAAATGAAAAGAAATACATAAAATATCATGATCTCTTTGAAGAGAAATATGTAAATTTTTGTTTGGAAATAAATTGATTGCTTTTGTGTATTTTTTTTATATAAAGCAATGTCTAAATTTACACAAACCCAGTAGACTAGCCAAGAGAATGGAAAATTGCCATCAATGCTGTAATTAAGATTAAAAAGAAAATGGAAGCTTAAAATTCCCAGCTGGAAGTCAAATTGACCTTGAAGTTGAAGGTTACTCAACATAAAATTTAACCAAGGTGTCTAAAGCTTCTGTATGTAAAATATTAACACAAATGCTTAAGAAATGATACTGCATATATATATATATATATATATATATATATATATATATATATATATATATATATATATATTAGTACTTAATCAGACTAAATTTGTTTGTTGAATGAAACACATGACAACAAACTTTTTTCCACTTTGTCTTACATATTTCCCCCGAAAGTTTTCTTGATATGTGCATTTACATATTTCCCCCAAAAGTTTTCTTGATATATAAAAATTTATATATTGTTATCCCCCCCACACACATATCGATATATATATATATATATATATATATATATATATAATTTTAATCAATTCACCTCAAGCAAGATGATAAAACCAGTAAGGTGCAAGGGGCTGCTGGAAGTGAAATTGAATGAAAAGACATTAGAAGGAAATAGAAACCCAATCCTTAACAGGAAAATTCTACTCCTATTCAAAAGATATATATATATATATATATATATATATATATATATATATATAAAATTTTTACAGCAAAAAAACAAATATTACCTCGACATGGGAATAGTCTATTTCAAGCAGGCCTGTACGAGGATATCATCAGCTCCTATGTGTCTGTCTTGAATCATTGTTTTAAATTTATTTTCAGTGTCAGTCCTCCTCTGGTAGATGCCTTGTTAATAAGAATGGGCTTGTGTTAACAAGTTGTTGATGGTGTAAAGTATCTTATTCTGGGGGAAGCAGTCTGGGGTTGAAGTTTATTTATGGCTACAGCATTTTGTTGTTTATAACTAAATATTGGTTCCTACTAGATGGCGTTTCTTATACAAGCCCCAAGGATGTTTGCTTGGGATTCACAGTAAATAGTTTTTGTACTACAAGGGTCCAATATTATTAATAAGTGATGTGGGATTTAAACTTAAACCTGTTAAGATTAATGTAAATTAGTTGAATGATAGATTTATAGATTGTGGGTAATACCAGAGCATCCAATAGAATAAATCATGCTGTCATGCTTATATGTGTACATATCTTTATACATACATCTATGTGCATTTACATATCTATACATATATACCACTATACGCATATATATATCCCACATATATACACATGTATTCTTATGTAATTTTGAATCTGTTTCTATGTCTACATTTTGTGATTAGTTCTTAATTGTTTGCATTGATTTTTCTTCTAAACACTTATTGCACCTATTGGGGGTGTTTGCGAAATCTAAAATTTTCCAATTTATTTGAAGATTCAGACCCTTTTCCTTCAATTCCCAAAATTTTTTGAAAGGCCTGTTTGGTGTTTTAATTTTGGATTAGTAAATGAATGTCTATGTGTATTGATTCTCTTTTTAAATTCTCCTGCAGAAATGTCATTTTAAATATTATGGTTTGTTGTATTTTCTTTAGGGGTAATGGTTGTCTGGTATACTACCCTAGTGGATCTGCACTTGCCCTCTAATGGGCAGTTTTTCTTAATTCTAAAATTACAGGGGGGGTTTCGATGTTAGATTTTTTTTTTCCCATGGAATTTACTTAAAATGTAATTGTTATGGCAATTAATAATTTGGTATATATTATCAGTGCAGGAGTAACTTATTTTGATTGTCTTCCTGTTGAATATGTTATTTGAGTTTTTTTTTGTTGAAGTGTTTAGTAATTAAATTTAGGAAGTACTGTCCAATGTTGATACTTGACAATTTGCTGAAGGGGTGGGGTTGAACCAAGTGATTTTTTTTTTGTATTTTTCCACCTACATCTGACTTTTCATGTATCAATATTACTAATAGTGGCTGCGTAAGAAACCATTTTTATGGAGGGCCTTTTCATATAGTTCTTTATTCTTATTAAAGAGATTTTCATTGGACAATAGTTTACTAATCCTGGTACAAATGGTAGTGGGTATTTGCCTTAGGATTCATTGGGGTGGTTAGAACTGATATTAATATGGTTGGGAGTTTCATTCTCTATGCTAAGGTTTAAAGGTTTTATCATTAAGGTTAAAGGTGATATCTAGGTAGTTAACTATTTTAAGGTTAGAGGAAATCTCAATCTTAAAACCTAGGAATTTGAAGGCCCTGATAATTTTCATTTGTAATTTCACTGTTAGTGGACCATTACTATTAGGGTATATATATATATATATATATATATATATATATATATATATATATATATATATATATATATACTGGACTCTTTGGAATGGATCAAGCGGCAGTTCAGTTCTTAGAACCAACAGCCAGACTACTCATATATATCATTTGATTATAGGGGTGAAGGTTTGTGTTGAGCCAACCAGACTTTTTTGGAAGAATTAAATATAGAGAATTAGTGCATAGTATGCTACAATGTCCCCAAACGACATTCTGCAGATTTTGAATTCAGAATTGTCCTTCTCCTAGACTGATTGCCACCCAAAACTATAAGAACCACTTTGTCCTTCAATTTACCTATAGCTAGAGTGATGGATAATGGCTCAGATTGGGATATATATATATATATATATATATATATATATATATATATATATATATATATATATATATATATATATATATATATATATATATATATATATATATATATATATGTGTGTGTATATATATATATATATGTATGTATATATATATACATATATATATATATATATATATAGAGAGAGAGAGAGAGAGAGAGAGAGACTAACTTGCATTTTTATTGGGGGAATTCTTTTGTATAATAGCTGGCAATTTAGTATTGCAAATCACTGCTTGGAACTTCCTTTTCACTACATACACATTATTATGTCCTTGTGCTTTGTCTCATTAAATAAGAATAGTGACCAAAATCTTTTGAGGACTGAAAATGCTGGAGTATATTGTGCTCTCACACCAAAAATACAAGTATAAATAGTCAACTAATTTCTTAGACAGAGACAAAACAAAAGTTAATAACTACTATTTTCAAAGAAGAGCCTTTAATAAAAAGTTAGTATGTAAATTGAAAATCAGTGGATTTATCATTAGCAGATTTGAAAGTGTTGATGCTTTCAAGAATTCTTCTCCTGCTTGTATTCAAAATATAAACAAATTTTTTTATAAGAGGTTTTTTGATATTTTCCTGATTTCAAAATGATCCAATATGGAATAAGAATGCATCGGCCATGAAAAAGGTTTTTGTCTCAATAACCAATAGGAAATATTGAGAGAAGTTCTAACAGAAAAGAGTTATGCATTTTTTGAAAGGTTAATCCCTGTTCAAAACTGAAAATGTCCCATTCTTGATAAGTGTGTTTTATTTATAACTTAGCTTATAAGCTCAACTCCATGTGGACTTTTAAGCTAACTCCTGTGGAGGGCTAATTGGGCCTCTGGACAAAAACTAATTTATTTATTTAAAATTTAATAACTTTATTAACAAAAAACAACTGACAGTTTCTTCTGAGAAGAGACAAACATGTTGGATTGTCAGCTTCATTATGTTATAAAATTTAAAATTGACAATAGTTCTCATCCCAACTTTCAAGAGGTACTTTGTTCAGCAAGTACACCAATTAAACTAATGAAGAAATCAATAATAAATCATTAATTAATCAACTATGCTGCTATGATGATGTACTGAGGAATATAAAGAAGATATTGCATCAAAAATAATTTATGTACATATTTGAATTAAGCCAAATTTTGCACAAAGCTACATTTATAGATAATTTATGAGGGAATAATTCAGATAATATAGTCAAGTGTAAATATGCATATATCTATACACATTTTCTTTTAAGCTGAATAAATCTATCTAGTATTCTAACCTATATAAGTATTAGAATGGGGTATACATGACACCAACTTTCATGGAAAATATGTTTTTTGTCGAAATAGTCATCAGGGAATATTAATTAAAGTTATTTTTGCAGAATAGAGATATATATTTTCCAAATTGATCATTCCCATTCAAAATTAAAATGCTATCATTCTTAATAATGGGCTGCAGGTTGATCAAAGAAATTTACAGCTTTATAATTTACTGTTCAAATACTGAGTAAAAAAAAAATATCATCGTATTACTAATTGTTATGGGAACTTACCTATAATAATAATGGACTATTCCTGACATTATAATACTGCGCCTCTCAAGAGGTACGAGGTAAGACGAGGAGAGATAATTGAGAGCATATTTTAAGGACATTGAAATGGTGATACTTGTCGAGACAACATAGTCCACTCTAGCCAAATCTGATAGTTATTACTAATACTTCTACTTCTTTGTATTATATTTCTGTTGTAATATATCTTTGTATTCCATACCTGTGATTGTGTTATTCTTTCATTGGTTCTAACCTTGGACCATCACCGTGGTACAAGGAACTTGGGCCATAACACAAATAAAAACATAAAATTAATGAGAATTTATATTTATTTTTTAGTATCATTATTTAACATTGAGTTGCTAAGAACATGTAAGTAATAGGTCACCAATGTCACTATTGTATTAAACCAGCACTTTCATTTTTATTTGCCGATTGTTGCACAGCACATAAATACAGTAATACTGCCATATAAATGCATATATAATTGTAAACAAAGGCTCCAATGGTGGAACAAGTGAATGATGATTACAACAGAACTTAGTAGTTGAACCAGCAGATGAAGAGAATTACGCATGATGAACATGCTACAGAAGGAGCCACTCAAAATAATAACAGATTCAATGGTAGTCCATTGCAGTTTCATAACTGGATTCTGCATGTCTCATTCCATATGTACTGCAGAGGAATTGTAATGAAATCAAGTGTGTGGGTCACTTCCTGGCAAGTTGAGATTCACTTTAAATAAATTCATGGCTTCTACTCTGATTTTGCTTCACCTCCAATCAAATTTTGCAAAGTAGGGAATGTATGACAGGAGCAGATTTTGATGAAACTGGAAGCTTCTAGCCTGGAACCTGCGTGTTTGTGGTGAATTTAGTCATCAGTGCCATCATCATAAAGGAAGTGATCAGCAAAGACAAAATTCTTGGATATGAGATAAAGTCAACGAGGAACTTAACACTGTACTGAGAAAGTGGCATAAAACAAGGATGTATTTTATCGCTGGATTTGTTCAATAAGGTTATCCTAAAGGAGTTGGAGATTCTGCCAGGATTTATTATTGGTAGGCATAATTTTAATTATATAAAATATGCAGATGACCCTGTGCTGATAGCAGATACAGAAAGCAAACTATAGGAACTTCTAAACAGGGTAGTGAACGAAAGCAAGAAGAATGGACTAACATCAACTGTAAGAGAACAGAAAGTATGACTGTCAGCAAAAGAAAAAGCCCTAGGTGTGAACTACAAATTGGAGATGCTAACATCAAACAAGTACAGAAGTTTAAATATCTGGGAAGTGTTTTAACATAGAAAATGTGGCACTGAAATCCAAATGTGCATTGGATTAGCAAAAGATACAATTAAAAAGCTAAACAAAGTATTCAGAATTCAAAAAAATTTGTTAGAAACACCAAAAAAGATGTTAAACTGTTATGCAATATCCTCTTTATAGAAAGTGAATGCTGGATGATCTCCTAAAAGATGAAGAAAAAACTGGAAGTGTTTCTACAGAAAATACCATAGATGTATGTAAGCTACAAAGAAGTCTCAAAGAAAATGGAAACAAAAAGGACACTTAGAATCAGAAAAAGATAACTGAATTATTTTGGACATATGATGAGGAAGGGGGACTAGGAGAATTTGACACTTACAGGGCATATCTAATGTAAGAGAGACAAGGTAAGGCAGTGCTTAGGTAAATGTTGCTATTGGCAACAAGGGATAGGAAATTGTGGAGTTATGATCGCCAACATCCTGAAAGGACACAGCACATAGGCTTTTTTTACAATGACATTCACTCTGTACAAGGCCCAAGAGCCACCCGAGGTAGAAAGCTACAGAGTAAGAGTTATAGTCTATGGGGATATGTGGGGAAGATAATGGTTGACTCCAGACTTGAACAGGTTAAGATTGTAGTGATCAGGGAAGCATCCACTTGGGAGTTGGTTCCACAAAGCAATAGTTCATGGGAAGAAGTTGCTCGAAAGGAATATACATCTCACCCACAGAATATGAAGGGAATGAGGGTGATTCACTACAATGTGCGCGGTATAGATGGTCTTAGCCATGAAGGCTAGAACTGGTTGAAATAAGGAATGTAGCTTGTCTGAGAACTTTCCATGAAAATAGCAATAGAATAGTGACAGACTTGCAACGTTTTTGTCTGTGAGAAAGGGATTGCAAGGTGGAAATAATTTGTTTCTCACAAGGATGTGAGACACTTTTGAATCCTAGAAAATAATAAAGTAACTTTTGGTTGTAAACAATTATGACTGTGTTTGCCTCTTGTTTTACGTGATTCTTTAAGACAAATGTTTTGTATGATAATAGTTTTATAACTTAGAAATACATTTGGGAAGAATCGAAATTAACTGTGAAATCCATGAAATAAAATAATTGTTTATACAGAAAGTAAGGACCTACACACATCAAATTGTCTTTAAATTAAGTGGCAACAGAAGAATTATTGTTGAACTTATAAAAGATAAGCTTAATATTAATGCAATACCTAAATGCAGCAATCAGTTTTGATTTCTTCTCTAGTTTGTTGCTGCCTATCACATACGGCAGCAGTATGCCTTGCAAAAAGAAATCTCTGCCAACAGAGGAGCAGATTGCAATCAAAAGAGCCAAGGCTGCAGTGAGGAAAAGAAAGTCCTGTGCAAATGAAAACTTTGATCAAAGAGCAGCCAATGCTGAGAATATGCAAAGACTTAGGGACTCTCAAAGTCCTGAACAAGCTGAATGCACAATCAGGAGCCCTCTGCAGGAGCTAATCTTAAATACTGCCCAATAGAATGGCTTTTAAGCTAGTGTAACATATAGCAAAGAAGACAATGAAAAAATCCTCTCCAAAAAAGATTATACTACTAGTTGAGAAAGGACATTGTGTCCCAAAATTCTGATTTTTAATATCTTTTCTCATCATGATGCCTACTAATATACAATAAATATTATTATTCTTATTGTCAGTGCTGTTATTAGTGTTGTTTTTTATCTCTCAATTTTTTTCATTGATGTACTAAATCTAAACACACACACACACACATACATATATAAAAGTGGACATTGAAGTCAACACTCAGAGGTGACATGCTAAATGCAATTGTTAGGCCATATGCAGTGTGTTTTTGATCAACTTTTTATATATACAGGTCAGTGATGCATTGTGGATAATCTATTGTATTATTCTAATGGTTATTTTGGTGGGCATGGTTTGTTAATTTGTTTATTAGTTATTTAGTTTATTTACTTATTTATTTGTTTGGATTAATTTATTTTACTTGTTTTTGTGTATTTATTGTATTTTATTTATTTATTTATTTCATTTATTTATTATTATTTTATTTTATTTATTTTTGTTCCTTTTCAGTTTTCAATTTTTAACTAACACAGTAAAAATTATTTTTGTGTCTGCATTTTGAAATGACTTATGATCGTTTATTTAATAGTTTTTTTTGTTGTCTGGTAATGTAATTATGGCTATTTTTAACTCCCAGCAGAGTTTACAGTTTTTGGATTGATTGTTGTAGGCTGATGTTCTTTTCCTTATTTTCCATGATATTTTTGTTGTGATATGGTTTATGTTTTTAATCTCCCAGATATGTTTAGAAACCATTTTGCTGTTCATGTATTTACTATCTGTAAAAGATGTTTTGTGTGCACAGCTTCTTTGTTTCCAGGGTAGTTCAGTTATGCCTATGTATTTTTCTTCATTATCTGCTGATTTTACAGTGGTTTGGTAAATTACATTGTTCTGCAAGCAGTTGCCATTTAAGGGACATTCATTCTTTGTTCTGCAGTTCCAGGTGGGTTTAATTTGTTCAGGTGGTTTGTTAAATATTTTCCTGTTGTGCTTTTTTTATTATTTGTGTCATGTTCTCTGTGCAACTGTAGCAATATTCAACAAAAAAACAGTAAAAATCAGCTACAGTTGCACTGAGAACATGACACAAATAATAAAAAGTACAACAGGAAAACAATCAACAAACCATCTGAACAAATTAAATCCTGCATGTGGGTGCATATTTTTCTAACAAGATTTCTCAAATATTCAAGCCAGTAGATGGAAATAAATAAATATATTGTTTAATGAATAAATAAAAATAGAGCATCTACTCAAATATGGGTATCCATTAAAAATAATGTTTAAGCAATAAATTAATATATATATATATATATATATATATATGTATCTATTGAAACATTTTTTTGGTTAGTTTTTGTCAAATTTAATCCATTTTCTAAATATATATATATATATATATATATATATATATATATATATATATATATATATATCAGATATAAAACCTTTTACAAATGTATATATTCATATGAATGGATATAACAATAATGAGGGTCTATTTATGGTTCTTATTCTTTTTACTCTCTGTCTACTGAATTCAGCTTTTATCTATTTCTGAAAATGGAGCATCTGTCCATTGGGCTACCTAACTAACGAGCTGGCTACAGAAAGAAAACAAGCCAATGTTCTCTTTTGTAGTTTGTAGGCTGGCACAATATAACAAACGACAACCTTGTCGTAAAATAACCCAAACAAATAAATGGTCCCGCTTTGCACCCTTCCAGGTCAACTTTGGGCAAGATATTATAACTGTCAGCCTCCTGCTAGCATTTTAGATAATTATAAGATAATGATACTATAAAACAATATAGAATCTTTACTAAATATCATATTTGATATCAGATAGCAGTTGAAGAAGCATTATTTAAATGCTCATTCTATTAATACACTTTTAATATATATTTCTGCATTTATCTGCTTTTATTTGTCTATTTATTGAATTCTACTTGTATTGATTTATCTATATTGTTGTTTTGATGTACCCATCTCTTTATTATTAATTTTTCTGCTGGCAAAGATACCATTCAAGTGGATTTGTTTTCACAACCAGAAATCAGTGTTCAAGTTGCGATAAGAACCATATTCTGAATACTGAATTTCTAGTTGGCATGGTACCCAGAGAAACTTGCATGATATTTCTCTGCTTTACTAGCAAGCTATCAGTATATTCATGTCTAATCTCCCTATCTCAATCTGCAGTCACTATGTGTGTGCATATATATATATATATATATATATATATATATATACACACACACACACACAC